>ML824729.1:52236-66894 GCA_009831015.1 Picea engelmannii | reverse complement strand
TCCGAGTGTTGAGAAAGTATGAGAGGAATCAATAGGTGTTAATATTTTGGTATGCTTGTTTAACCATAGACAATGTCACATCATTGTCACCCAACCATAGGCATTCACGTATGTCACCCTCGAGCACACTAACCTTTACTTAGAATAATTCTGACAAGCCTACTCCAGAACCAATAGATAATCCCTAGCCACAAGACTGCTACAACAACAACACAATAACCATACAATAAGAGCATACCTTTTCTCCAAGAGAAGCGCACAAGAGAAATACTCACGACTCCTCCAGACTTGCGCCCCTTTTAGCTGTAGCTGTTGCTACCAGACTTGCGCACCTCTAGTCGCAACTGCAGTGTTCTAGACTTGCACACTTGCTAAGTGAGTGTGTACAAATGAACTAAGAAACTTCTTATTTATACTAAAATGTCTAGTTGACTGGGGCTGAATTCTCCTTCTGGATGTGTCTATTGCTTTAATATTATTCTCTTGAGGTCAACTTCTCTCCCAGGGTTTTCTAACATCTGTTTAATGGTTCACTTGCTTCCAGAATATTCTATTCTAAGTCAAAGGTTACACATGGAGGTTAATACCTCCCGCATCTACCAAAACATCAACACTCCCTCTTAGCCAGGGAGTATTAACTAAGATGTTCTTCATGTAGTGGTCTCAAACACATCCATCCATCTCACATGGCATAGGAAAGACTCACATGGTCTTGCAGACCAGTCTACAAGTAGCATCACCATAGCCATGCAAGCTATCTCATGATCAAACATATCACGTCTCAAGTAATATGGCCACATGACCATCTCATGATCAAACAGATCATGTCACAAGTAATATGGTCGGATGACCATCTCATGATCAAACAGATCATGTCACAAGTAATATGGCCACACAACCATCTCATGATCAAACAGATCATGTCACAAGTATCATCATCATAGCTGCACATGCTCTGGAATATGCAGTTGAGCCAATTTACACAGAAATACGCTACTACCCAATCCAAGTGGAGTTTGGGCACCTGCAACTTGCCAGCTCATACAAAATCTAGCATCTAGCTCATAAAGAACTAGTAACTCGTTAGCTCATAAATAATCTGACAACTAGTTCATAAATAACTAGTAACTCACCAACTAATTTGACATCTAGTTCATAAAGAGCTAGTAACTTGTCAGCTCATACATAATCTGACATCTAGTTCATAAAGAACTAGTAACCTTTGGTTGACACACCAGTGAATTGGTCCACAGTGACCAAGCATCTAATCACAATGATTAGGCGATGTAGTGTGCACACACTACCCATCTAGCCCAAGGCTAGGAAACACCTCCAACCACACAGGTTGGCCCACCAGCTTGAAAACTTGGGTAACTCGCCAGCCTTGAAGGCTCGAGATCTGTTGACCTTGTGCGAGGTCATGCTACGACATCTACTGACCTTGTGCGAGGTCATGCTGACTGGTGCCATAGTCAGTAACGTGCGTACCATACTATTTCACTGGAGTAGTAGTAACTCGATGTACTAGAGTATTTCACTGCAGTAGACCTCTACGTACCAGCCTATTTCACTGGAGTAGCCCTCGACGTACCAGAGTATTTCACTAGAGTAGCAATGAATCGACGTACCAAACTGTTTCACTGGATTAGCCCTCTGCGTATCAAACTATTTCATTGGAGTAACAATAACTCGATGTACCAGACTGTTTCACTGGATTATCCCTCTGCATACCAAAATATTTCACTGGAGTAGCAGTGATCAGCGTACCAGACAATTTCGCTGGAGTAGCCATACACATCACCCTGACTGTTTCCACAGTCAGTGCCCGATCATGAACCACTTGTTGTCCACTCTATGTCATACTGCTACCTCGAGTCGCCTCTGTAATCCATCACACTTCTGCAACACTTCCCGCTACCTGGGGAACACAACACTTCTTGCTACCTGTTCATCTGTAGCGACATACTAAAGCTTCATTGCTCCCTTCTGCACCATATCTCTGATATAATGGTACTTGATCTCGATATGCTTGGAAAACACTGAGTTCTCTGTCAACTCCACACAACTCTGGTGGTCACACCATATACAAGTCGCCTCTAACTCGAGACCAAACAATCGTGTAAGCAATTTCCGAAACCATACTACTTCGCTGCTAGTTGAACACGCTGCTACATACTTTGCCCCAGTCGTACTGAGTGCCACAGTAGTATGTTTCCTACTGAACCATGAGATCATAGTTGATCCCATACTGAAGCAACATCCAGATGTACTTTTCCGGTCTGCAACACTACCGGCCCGATCTGAATCAGTAAAGCCTTGTAGCCTTACTTCACGATCTGAAGCATATCTGACTACATAATCAATTGCACCCTTCAGGTAAGTCATCACATGTTTTGTTGCAATCAAGTAAACACGTCTCGGCTCAGCCATATACTGACTCAATGTGTTCACTGCAAAACATATATCTCGCCTTGTGTTCGTTAAGTACATCAACGAACCAATCATATGTCTATACAAAGTAGCATCCACTATCTCTGAAAATGTATCACTCAATAAATTTAGATTCGTCACCATCGGTGTTGTAGGCATGGATTTACAATCCATCATTCCAAATCTCTTCAGAATCTATACAACATATTTTCCTTGGCACAGGAAAATCTCATCTGGTTTCTGCCACACCTCTAGACCCAAAAAATAATGCATCATACCCAGGTCTTTCATCTCAAATTTTGTAGTAAGCTTCCTCTTACTTTCAGTGACGAGCTTCTTGTCTCCTGTTAGAAATATGTCATCCACATATAACAGTAATATCACTAGTCCACCATCCACAACCTTGTAGTAAAGATTGGAATCTGCTTTACTCTTGGTGAAGCCCAAGCTCATCAGGACGTTGTCTCATTTGGCATATCATGCCTTGGGTGCCTTCTTAGGCCCATACAACGCTTTCTTCAATCTGCATACATGAGACTCCTTCTCATGTATCTTGTAGCCACTCTATGTATACTTCTTCTGACTGTTGAAGCAAGTGATTCTCCCTCTTGTTGGGAGAATCCTTTGGCCACAAATCAGGCTTTGTACATCTCTATGATGCCATCAACAGTATGTTTGATCTTGTAGATTAATTTGCAGGTCACCACTGAATTTTCTTCTGGTCTCAAGGAAAAATCCATATCCCAATCCTTCTGACTGGCTTCCTCCTCTGTCATTGAAGCAATGGAATCTTTCCAGGAGGTCTCATATCTCCTCGAAGCCTCTGAAGCTTCGATCTAGCATCCTTAACTCATGGCATCTGTCTGTCAATCCTAGAAGATGTATCTCTCTTCCATCTGAATCTGAGGAGGAATACTTTCTGAATGAAAGTCTCTAAGCCACTGACTCTCTTTGAAACCAGGCTCACTCTGAGTCTCCATGCTCCCTATGAAGCTTGACTCCCTCTGAGTCTATATAATCTATGGAGCCATTTGCTCCCTCTGTATGTGATGATTTCCTCTGAAGTCTCCTATGAATGGTCCTGGGGAGGATACTCCTCCCTACTGGATTGTGAGGGTTGACTCTCTCTGAACTCTAGGTCCTTCTGAGATGGTACTTGGTGGGGTCGCCTGCCTCACCACTGGTGGAGCCATCTGCTCCTCATGATATGGCTCATCAATGCTATATATCTTTGCATCCTGCAAAGTGTCACAAGATCATGTTGATCTCTTTCTGGTTATTGCAACGATTTTGGGTAGGCCCTTCTGGCCATACTAACTCTTCCTGATGATCTGAAGAGTGATCAACTGAACTAGAGGGATTTGTTCGGTCATATTTGGAGCCTTTTTCTCCTTACAATCAATTTCCATATGAGATACTATGTATCTCACAAAAGTACCTTTCTTCATCCTCTTTTTCTTCGGTACATGGGTGTATGCGTTCAAGTATACAACTTCTTATTTGGGTAGTCTGCTCCATGTCTCAAACTAGAGACCATCTAATATGTTGCCTCCTGCAACCGTCACTATAGCTTCCCTCAGATTTATTACACGTGACTTGCCTAGAACAAGACCAACAACAACGAAAAACAATAGACAAGAATAATACTCTTATAATAATAATAAAAACAATAACGAGAACAATCATTACAATAGCTCCTTCTCAGAGCTATCACTTGTGACCTGCCTGGAATAAGAGCCAAAATAAAAAAATACATTAATAAGAAATAGGAACAACACTCTTCTAGTGTTGTGACCAATCATTCCTCTGTGGTAACCTTTTCAGAACAAGAAAACAAGAACAACAATATTTCCATGGTAACCTCCATGGAATTTACAAAATAACCTGCTCGAGACAAGAACAATAAGAGAAAAAGTATTTCCATTATAATAGCATTTTCATAAGAGCATATCTATGTTAACATGAATAAAATACAATTTCATGGTAATCAACATATCATTACCAAAGTGACCTGCTTTGAAGCAAAACAAGAAGTATCTCCTAAAGGAGATGTTAGTTCATCTTGCAAACAAGTACAATAAGCATTTATATAAATAGTACCTACATGCTACCAAGTATTCATTGTATCTTAGCAGTAATTGAACCTTTTAAGGATTGTTGTCACAACTATAATGTTTACTTGTAATGTAGCAATTATCAAACTTGATATGTACAAATTGAAAACTTATCAATTTAATCAATCAAACCTAGAACATGGAGTCTTATCTTCAAGAACAAGTGTTGTTGCTTTTCTTCTGAGTCTCCTTCACTCAAGATGGAAAGTATTCTCTCCAACCTGTCCCATGTACTAAGACAATATGCTTTATTGATAAAAAACTGAGTTAGGGAATATAATGCAAGTAGACTCGAAAATATCGACCTTAATCAATCTAATACTTTGATTAGAGTTAGCTTATAGCTTTAACTTTGACCAAGGGTTAGTATGATAATCATAACTTCAATAGATCAAAATACAACTAGATGTTCATAAGATCACAATAATTCCATAACAACTAGAGGTGTATCAAAACAATCAAACCTGGAGTGCGTTGTTCCTCTGAATGTGTTGGATCTGAGATCCCTCTAGATCTACGATTGTTACTTGGAAAAAAGACCCCTTCTCATGCAAACACCCTCCAGATTAGTGATACAGTTTAAACATATACAAGTACATACCTCAGGCAACAACGACAAAAAATGACACCATCTAGTAGCAGCGGAAAGCAATGACGAATCCAAAAAATTCAAGGTGCTCCAACTTGCAATTTGAAGCTAGCTGGAGATGTGCTAGGGTAAGGCGCACTAGGACAACCAAAAGTTAGGCCCAACATTTTACATAAAATTCACTGGGGAACTGCAACTGGTACTGCCATTGGTGCTGCAACTATAACTGGTACTACAACTGCAACTGACACTACAGACCTAGGGTTTTATGAGGAAACCATAATTTTTAATTTCAGAATTTTGGAGATCTGATCTGGGGGAAAGGTGCACCCTACTTAGGAAACCTTCTTGAAGGGTTCAGTAAGTGCTCAACGAGCTTGACAATGCAGGAAACTGAGGATCTTCCTTCCATCGATTAGACTGTTATGAAGGAAACCAGCTCTGATCCCATGTTAAAATTTTGGTATGCTCGTTTAACCATAGACAATGTCATATCATTGTCACCCAACCATAAGCATTCACATATGTCACCCCCGAGCACACTAACCTTTAGAATAATTCCGACAAGCCTACTCCAGAACCAACAGATAAACCCTAGCCACAAGACTGCTACAACAACAACACAATAACCATACAAGAAGAGCGTACCTTTTCTCCAAGAGAAGTGCACAAGAGAAATACTCACGACTATTACACTACTCCTCCAGACTTGTGCCCCTTCTAGCTGTAGCTGCTGCTACCAGACTTGCGCACCTCTAGCTGCAACTGCAGTCTTCTAGACTTGCGCACTTGCTAAGTGAGTCTGTACAAATGAACTAGACAATTGCCTATTTATACTAAACTGTCCAGTTGACTGGGGCCGACTTCTCCTTCTAGATGTGTCTATTACTTTAATATTATTTCTCTTGAGGCCGACTTCTCTCCTAGGGTTTTCTAACATATGTTTAATGGTTCACTTGCTTCTGAAATATTCTATTCTAAGTCAAAGGTTACACATGGAGGTTAATACCTCCCGCAACTACCAAAACATCAACAATAAGAATCAGAGCAAGAAGGTGGATTTTCAATTCAGGGAGAAGAAAAGGCTATCCAAAACTTTGAAGAACGTCATTGTCTGCAATCTAATAATCTATGTTGAATAAATTTTCAGAGGCAAGCAACAACATTGTTGGAACGATGCACAGAACATCACTTTTTTATTTTGTAGATTTACATTTTGTCAAATTTGGGGTTATCATTGGTTATTGTGATTGATGGTCAAATCTTATCAATGCTTATTATGGTTAAAGTTATCAACTATTATTGTGATTAACCCTCAAATCTACAAGGGGCATCAAGTGGTTATCTTGGTTGGCAATGGTTATTGTGGTTGACAGTCAAATATCTCAGAATTACCAATACTAGTTATTGCGATTACTAGTTGAGCCGCCTATCCTCCATTTACTTCCGAAAAAAACATCTTGCTGAACAATCATTTTTCTACTTTACAGATTCAAATTAGGTCCAATCTCTTCCAACTTACCAACTACTCTCCCGATGGGTATTCTAATTATCATTAATAGTTGAATTGCATTTCCTCATTGAGATGTTCCGGAAAAGTTTAGTTCTGATTAGTTCTCTTTAAAAAAATCTACCATTCAATGTTGTTTTGATGTAATTCAAGATGAGTTTACTCATACACAACGTGATACACATCAGGTGAAGATATGTGTTATCATGCACCACCTGAAGTTGGGCTTCTTTATCCCACAAAAAATAATGATGCAGCGTGAAGCTAAGCCTTTTGTAATGTGGTGTATGGACTAGTTGTTTTCTTTTCATTGATCTTTTTCACTCAGTGGTGTACAATGTTCTCATGATAGGTTCCATGGAGTAGTAGGTTTGATGAGGCATTGTTGATCTATGTCTCATGTACACATAATTTTATATGTGTGTGTGTTGGATTACGATTGTCATTAGACAAAAAATGATAGGCGTTAATCTCTGCCACAATCATTGGAGTTAGGATCCACAAGAAGGGGTTAACCCATATCGTGAAACTCGCAGCAAGCATTGAACCTATTGTCCAACAATCTCCCCCAGCGCGTGCTAGGCGAGTTTAGAACTCGAGACCTATCGCTCTGATGCCATTTGTTGGAGTACAATTGTCGTTAGACCAAAACACGTAGGCGCCAATGTCTGCCACAATCATTGGAGTTAAGATCCACGAGAGGGGGTTAACCCATGTCGTGAAACTCGCGAGAAATGTTAAACCCAATTTCCAATATTAATATTAATAATAATAATAATCTAATTTTATTGTCACGGTCAAGTCAGAGACCGAATTAATGTATGAGACCCCCTTGTTTGTGGGACAGGAGACTCCCTATGCACAACGATTTGACTACTAAAGTCTACAAATGTATACATACCATATCCCCTTTGGATTTGAACTTGTGACCTCTTAAGAGGAATCTCATGCTCTTAACCATTTGATCCACATGTTCTTTAACACTATATATATACATTTTTTTTTCAAATGTCAAAAGGAATGAGTTTTCTCGAATTAAAATCTATGTCTATGGTATCAAATTATTGTGTTCTCTTATACTTCTTTTTGTTATTAATTAAAATTAAATTATGCACGACATTTCATACTTGCAGTTCAATTTATTTTCACAATTTTTGCTTTGGACTGGGTTTACTGTGGCAGATATCTCACTAACACGGATAAATATGATAACATTTTAATTAAAAAGCCACTAAATTATTCACTGTTTACTAAGTATTTTTATAAGAAAATTAAAACCAAAAATGCAATTCCACACTCATAGAAAGCCATTGTTTGAAAAAACAACTCTCATTGGGTCGAGTCTGAAAAATTACGTATCAAAAGATTATTGTGCATGTATGAAAGATTCAATGAGATCATTGGGTTGAGTCTCAAAAATTACGTATCAAAATATTACTGTGCATGCATGGAAGGTTCAATGAGACGAGAACCTTGTATTCAAAATCAGTTTTGGTCTGAGAATGTATGAAGAGTGGTAAACTTAGTTTGATGTCGACGAGTAGTATATAATGGGATTTAAATTTAATAGCAAATATTTTGATATATTGCTATAATGTTAAATGTAAATTATTCATTAAAAATTATAATAATTATTTTTACATTGGTAATTTTATTTTAATAATATATAACTAAAATATTGTATAAAACTGGAAAGAAATGATGAGCTTTTTTATTAAAAATTTTATGGAATAAGAATCAATTTTCCCTTTCCATATCAAAGTTTCATTTTTTTATATCTAATTGTAATAATGATTTATTATTTTATTATTTTTTAGTTTCATTTTTTATATCTAATTTTTAATAATGATTTAATATGTTTTTTATTGTTTATTTAGATAATTATTTTTTTATTTAAATGATATTCATTCACTTTGTTTATCCATAATTTGTTATCCTTAAAATATTATTTTTTTTTCTAATAATTTTGTTTAATAAAAATAAAAGTTGTATTATTATTATTATTTTTATTGTTTATTTAAATAATTATTTTTTATTTAAATGATACTTTTGTATATCTAATTTTTAATAATGATTTATTATTATTTTTATTGTTTATTTAGATAATTAATTTTTATTTAAATGATACTCATTCACTTTATCCTCAAAATTTTAATTTTCTTTTTAATAATTTTGTTTAATAAAAGTAAAAGTTGTATTATTATTATTTTTATTGTTTATTTAGATAAGTACTTTTTATTTAAATGATACTCATTTAAATGATACTTTTGTATAATACATTTTCTTTAATATTTTCCCCACCCCATCCTCTTAATATTTCTATGAAATAATTAGAGCATTTATTCCAATCCGTAAGTCCCCTATATGTACTCAAAATGGAAATGAGAAAAATATAGAGTAAAACATATTTCCATATTAAAGTTTCATTTTTTTATATTTGATTGTAATAACGATTTGTTATTTTTTTATTGTTTACTGGGATAATTACTTTTTATTTAAATATACTCATTCACTTTATCCATAATCTTTTTCCATCAAAATATTTATTTCCTTTTTAATAATTTTGTTTAATAAAAGTAAATGTTGTAATAATGATTTTTTTTAAGTGTTTATTTAAATAATTACTTTTTATTTAAATGATACTCATTCACTTTGTATTGTTTACTTAGATAATTACTTTTTATCTATTTTTTAATAATGATTTATTATTTTATTGTTTACTTAAATAATAACTTTTTATTGTTTACTTATATAATTACTTTTTATCTAATTTTTAATAATAATTTATTGTTTTTTTAATTGTTTACTTAGATAATTAATTTTTGTTTAAATGATACTCATTCATTTTGTCTATAATCTTTTACCATCAAAATATTAATTTTGTTTAATAAAAATAAAAGTTAGTGTTATTATTATTTTTATTGTTTATTTAGATAATTAATTTTTATTTAAATTATATTTTTGTATTAGATATTTTATTTAATATTTTCTCCACCCCATTTTCATAATATTTTTCAGATATTTTTCTTTCTATACGAGGAAAAGAGAAATATTAGAGAAAATATATTTTGTATAATACATTTTATCTAATATTTCCTTCATCCCCAAAAGATAGATAAGTAAATATATAAAGAAAAAATAAATGATGGAAATAATTAGAGCATTTATTCCAACCAGTAAACCTCCTATGTGGAGATGGGGAAATATAGAGTAAAACATATTTCCATATCAAAATTTCATTTTTTATATTTGATTGTAATAATGATTTATTATTATTTTTATTGTTTACTTAAATAATTACTTTTTATTTAAATGATACTTATTCACTTTATCCCTAATTATTTACCATCAAAATATTAATATCCTTTTTAATAATTTTGTTTAATAAAAATAAATATTGTAATAATGATTTATTGTTTTTTTATTGTTTACTTAGATAACTCATTTACTTTGTCCATAATTTTTTACCGTCAAAATATTAATTTTCTTTTTAATACTTTTGTTTAATAAAAGTAAAAGTAGTTGTGGATTTATGATAAATATTAATGTAATAAAAAACTTTTTTATTTATATAGGAAACTTATATTCAAGAAAATAAATTATACAAGAATACTACTTCTCTGCTTGAACGGTAATATTTCTATGCAATTTTGAACTGGAATAATATTTTTCTGCAGTTTTGAAAGGAAATAACATAATACTATTTTTCTGTGTTTTTGAAATTAATATTTCTTCGCGGTTTGGAATGGGCATACTAGTTTTTGAAATTATATCTCTGCGATTTTGGTTTTGAACGAGAATAATATTTTTTTTTAATTAGATATTTTATTTCTAAGATTATATATCTAGGGTTTTCAACTCCAATAATACTTTTTTTTTAAGGAGATATTTTATTTCTAAGATTATATATCTAGGGTTTTCAACTCCAATAATACTTTTTTTAAGGAGATATTTTATTTCTAAGATTATATATCTAGGGTTTTGAACATGAATAATACTTCTCTGTTTATTTATTTTTATTTTTTTGGAGATATTTTATTTCTAAGATTATATATCTAGGGTTTTGAACGAGAATAATCTCTGTAGTTTTTAATAATCTTTGTAGTTTTTTACCTTTTTTACCCAGAATAATCTCTGTAGTTTCTCTGGACTTTTTTGCCTTTTTCAAAAATTGTTTTTGGCTTCTTCAAAGAAATTGTTTTTGGCGTTTCTCTGGACTTTTTTGCCTTTTTCAAAAATTGTTTTTGGCTTCTTCAAAGAAATTGTTTTTGGCTTCTTCAAAGGGTTGAGCATTTGGACATCTGAAATGAGGTGAATCACTTTTTACTTTGATTTAATTTTAATTATAAGTAAAGAGGTTTCAGAAGTAAAAGTTGATTTGAGAGATAAAATCAATCCATAATAATAATTGTTACATATTTTTTCTTTTCTTTTCAATATGAGCACTCCACCACCTATTCCAAAAACTCATTCTAACAAGGGGAGGCCCCCCAAAATCACCCTAGAGATCCTTTACGATTGTAACACCCTGTTTCCCCCAGATTGTAAATATAACTGGACTGGCCAAGGACTATGACAAACTCATAAGTATGAATATGTGATGTAAATGGACCTGCAGGAAGAGGTCAATGAATGTGAATAATATTTTGAATTTATTGCAGGACTGCTGAGAGGGGATGTGCAGAAAAGAGACCACGATGGCGGTGGAAGGCACCTGAAAGGGTGGCGTTAACTTCCACCGAGGATTAAATACCGTATTTGGACTCCACTGACCCGGAGAACCAAAAGCGGCTCGTTGGCCCTGAAAATTCAATGCCTCGCAGGCTGGTAGGCGGATGGCTTGATGAGGGATGGGATGGTGAACCACCCGTCCGTAGAGCCGTCAGGCCTGATCGGCGCGAGGGTAATCGTGCCACACACAACCTCGCGAGAGGATAAGGCATATGGCAGAAGCGATTAGGAGGGCAGATGCGAGGGGAACTCTGGCAATTTTTACGCAGAGTGAGTGATAGCAGAGAGGGAGGATTGCAACCTTCGCTCCTGGTCACTGGCAAATGGAGAGACACAGTCTTAGAACATCGTGGTCTCAGTCAGGGGTGGCTAGTGGTAAATCCGTTGGGAGTCGCTGAGCCTACGGTTGGGTGGAAACAAGCACCCCTCTCAGCAGTTGCACCCATTTCTAAAATCATTTCTGATAAGTGTTTTGTTTACATATTGCGTTTTGAAATTCATAGAATGATACATATATGTAAATGCTCATAGACCTGTGAAAGTGTAAATGATTCCTGTGTAAGAATGTCTGTGCAATGTTTTGGATAATGATTAATATGCATGACTTATAATAGAGGAAAGCCCGGAATAGATCTCTTGTAGAGATTCCCTTCTTGGAAAGGTTTACCCAGTACCTGGAATATGAACTTGAAGGAGCAAGTCTCAATAACCCTGTACGAGGGGGGGAACGATCCTCTTAGGAACCTGAGATGACAGCTTAGGGAAGGAATATCGAATCTACGGATGGGAGTACGTCGGGAATCCACAGTTTCCCCACGACCGTTAGATTAGCAAGAGAAGGTAGGGTGTTAAAGGCCTTACCACCTGATTTTTCCTGTGTCTCCACAGGTAATGAAGAGTCTAGGGCCGTTATATCTGAACAGAGATCTCGACAGCCGTCGGATCTGCGAAAGTTACGCGGAGGGTAAGTCCTCGTGGATAGGAGGAGAAATCGACGGTCAGGATTCGCAGAGGAAGATTGCGAAATCCCGTCATCCGTTAGATCTCGGGAAAGTTGCGCAGGGTTTAAGTCCTAGTATGCAGACGAGGAGTCCCGGAAGAGTCATCGAGATATCAGAGTCATCAGGGTTTGAAGGTCAAGAGAATCGAGACCTTGTAGATCACGAAATACCGAGAAAGGATCCTAGCTATTGATCTCGGCAGGACACACGTCAGACATTAGGATAGGAGTCAGGATTTAACCCATCAGGGATTCCAGGAGTGAAGAGATCGTTGCATCAGGATTCGCGATCCGCGAAATCCCGATAAGCTCAGAACCGTCCATTAGTAGGGACACGTGTCGGAAGATCCGAGGAAGTCGTGAATCGGAGAATCGGGGTTCCCGGAGGCAAGAACCTCTTGCATGTTGGAATCGCGATTCGCGATATCCCGACGGGAGCATTGAACCGTCCATCGGCGAGGACGCGTGGCAAGAGATCCCGAAGAGTCGGAGTTTGGATATCGGAGTTTCCGGAAGCAAGAAACTCTTGCAACTTGAAGTCGCGATCCGCGATATCCCGACGGGAGTTTAAACCGTCCATCTGCAGGGACACGTGTCAGAGGATCCCTAGTAGTCGGGATTCGACATTTCGGGGTTTCCAAAGACAAAGGAACTGTTGCATCAGAAATCGCGATTTCGCGATATCCGATATAGCGACGGGAAAGTGGTGACGTGGAGGAATAAGTTCTCACGTGCCTCGGGGATCGGTATATCGGGGTTCTCGGTGACGAGAGAATTAGTGCCAGAGAAGTCGCAAAACTCTGAAACACGACGGCCCCACTGTAATAGTGTTGTAGTGGAGGACAGGTGTCACCCATATCGGGGATCGATACTTGAAGAGTTTCGTGAACTAGTGCAACGGGAATCGCGATATCCCGATACGCGATTTCCCGATCACCACAGGAGTGTGGGCCATAGGCGCCAGAGCGAAGGACAGGTGGTGTCGGGGATTTGTGAATCCTGAAATTCTTGGTATCCAGATTCGCGAACTCGCAACTCTGATACACCGAGGGAGGACAGGTGTCAAAGGGTCAACCCTCGCAGGAGTCACGCCAAGTGGCATCGGGGATCGGAGGATCGGAGATCCTGAGAACGTAAGTTCTAAACACTTCAAATCCGCGAAGTTCGAAACTCCGACAGAGGAAAGCACGTGGTCTCGTGGACTAGCAGGTCGCATGAGAACGGAGTTAGCCCTGGAGGGCTAATGCGCTAGGGGCACATCGGGGATCGGAGAATCACGAGTTCTGAGGACTCGTGAATTACGACATTGGAAACCCCGAAACTCCGATAGGAGTAGCCTCGAAAGGAGGTAAGGCCACGGTCACAAAGGAAGTGGACCACAGGCTTGGCCTGGGGAGCTAATGCGTAAGGAGTGTGTCGGAATTCGGAGGATCGCGAGTCTTGGGGGTGAATGAATTTTGACATTAGAAACCCCGTAGCCCCGATGGGAGTTATGACTATGGTCATATAGAGGAGGTCATGCAACCAAGAGCTTAGCCTAGGAGGCTAACTGGCATTTAAGCAAGTCGGGATGGTTGAAAACAGAAATCCCGACGGAAAGGGACATAAGACCACGGTTATGTACAGAGAGTCGGGTAGGTAAATAGAAGACCTGTGACTCGGGGATTGGCATTTTGCTGCTACACGCTCCGGGGATTCTCATTATTGAGAGATCAACCAATTTTTTTTTTGATTTATGGTAGTGGGTGTGTTACAAAGTGGTATCAGAGCATGGTTACAACACTTGGCCTGATTAGGCTCATGCACGAGTCGCGCATAAACCTTGTTCAAAACACTCCTATGAGGAGTAATCCCCTGACTTAACTCTCTTGTCCAGGATTAAAAACTTGGAAAATGAGAACCCGACCGTGTATACAAATGAAAGAAGTTATGAAATTATGCGCAATTTATAAGAAATGAATTTAACTCTTGACTAACAACCAGCGTTTGTCTTTTCACTCAAGCGGACGATCAACCGCGGGAATCTACAAACGCAGAGTATGGTGATTCACCAAGAGGTGGGAGAAGGCTCCCACAACAGAGACGAAGAGTCTGATGAGAGAAGAGCAATAGAAACCCCTCCAGACCTAGCCGAGACTGTTAGGAGTCTCATGGTTGAGTTGCAAAGCTGCAAGGCCGATAATGAAAGGATGATGAAAGAACAAGAAAAGCAAACCGAAATTAATGCAGTTTTACTGCAGAGCTTATCCGACCTACAGCGACAAATGCAGCATGAACCGGAGAT
>ML824729.1:0-30811 GCA_009831015.1 Picea engelmannii | reverse complement strand
CTACCAATTTACTGTAATATATATATATATATATATATATATATATATATATATATATATATATAACCAGTCCTCGAACCACGCATCCGCAATCACACAAGACAGATGTTAGCAACGACATGTCAAGATATAATTCAAAGACAGCGTGCCAAGTATCACACAAAAGCCACGCGCTCTACCAAGACACGAGGAGGAGGGGACCGTGTCCCATGCACTACGCGTAATGAAAAAATATATATAAGTATTAACAGTATATAAAAATATATATATACAAATATATAAAAAAAAAACTCTATTTTCAAATGCGGCATCTGTTTCTATCAAAACCTATTCGACCGGCTCCAACCGAGGAGGAGGTTGCAAGTGATAGGGAGAATGTTTTGACTAAGATCAATGAAGCAATGGAAAAAGGGGAGTCAATATATGGACATTTTCCATAGACAGTTTTGGATCTGGTTTCTGAAAGAATTCGCTCGCTATGTACATGCCGAGAGTGTAGAGGGGATTCGATCTGCGCTCTCTGTGTTGGCGCGTTTCTCATTACCAGTACAGTACCTACGCCGCTTATTGACGAAAGTACAGAGGCTATTGCTTTACAAAAGGCATGTACCAATGCATTTCATTTGTATTCCAAGACAAAGCCAACTCCCTCAATGAAATCTGTAAAACGAGCAAAGGGATTGCCTCGAGAAGGGCTGCATCCGATTTTTAAAAATAAAATTGGGACTAACGAGGCAACTGCTTTAGCTTTTTCCGAGTGCTTAAAAGAATTCAGGCCGAAGCAGACAGTTCTAGAGACTGAAGGGGAAGCAGCAAGGCAATGCACAAGCATCAACAACACACCAACACACACGAGTAAGATAAGGGCTGGGCTGCCAACGTGCCCACATGGTAGTGCGCATCTGCAAATAATACAGCACCCAAGCGAACAACCACAACAAACAATCCAACACCCAAGCAAGCAAACACAACAGACAATCCAACACCCAAGCAAACAACCACAACAAACAATCTAGCACCCAAGCGAACAACCACAACAAACAATCCGTAGACCATGCGCCAAGCCACGGGGAGGAGGCGCAGGAACCAAGCTCGCGACCAAGCACCAAGCACATATACCAAGTCCCGAAGCCATATTTCATGACCAACTATTCAATACACAACACCAAACCAGTGCACAAGCTCCAAACCAAGCCACCAAGGAGACTCCATTATCTACTCAACTGTTCAATATGCAATACAAAGTCCAGTGCACAAGTTAGCGCACCTACATACAACACAGAACAAGATTCAATGTCGCGCTGAGCGCCAAACTCACCAACACTATACCTACCTCATGTGCAGAGACTATGCGCCAAGCCATGAAAGAGGAGCTCGTGAGGGCATATTTGCAGTCCACAGGTCTTTGCCAAGCCACGAGAGAGGAGCCTCCAACCATTACTGTAACCCTGGCCGCACTTGCAGAGTGAGAGAGGCGGCAAAAGAGCGGAGCATTATGAGAACGAGTGTAGGGTTAGGTTTAGGTATGGAAGACACTGGAGGAAGTAGGGCGGTCATGTGGACTTCATGCGTGCCCTCACCTAATTAATAATTTTTTTTTAGTTTTTTTTTTATATATATTTTATTGATTTGTTTATTTTATTTTTATTTAATTATTCTTTAAAGTATTTTAGATTAGAAAATTAAAATAAAGATGGAAATTAAAGTATTATTAGATTTAAAATTTTAATTGTTTAAATTAGTTTAAAAAAAAATCTTGTGTTTAATTATGTAAATTAAACATATTTAAGTTTAAACACATTTAAATTTGTGTTTTAAATTAATTATAAGTAATTAAAATTTATGAGGTGGCTAAGTTTAAACATATTTTAATTTGTGTTTTAAATTAATTACAAGTTAATATGATTAATCAAAGGGAATAATTTAAATTTAGGTTTTTAAGGTTTAAAACTAAGGTGATTAACTTAATACGAAAAATTAAAAGTATTGTGCCTGAGGCCCAATCTCCAAGTCCACGAGCTAAAAACCAAATCCCAGCGCACAAGCACCAAACTTCAATGTATAGCCTCAGGCTCACTACATCATACGACCATACGTCCAGAAACAATACATAACCACAACGCACAAATGCTAAGCTCCATTGCTCGAAGACCACTCTACAATCCTCAAGACTCGCACCTGCAGCCACCGAGTCACACAATTCAACGCATATGTACAAGGCACCAAGGAAAGCCCACGAGTCAAACATCGAAGGATAGCCTTAGGCTCGTTTCATCAACATTAGGTTCGAATTCACCTTAATTAGTTGTAAACGCAAAGTATAAGGACTTAGACCAAGATAAGCGGGAGGGAGTTTCATGCACGCTAGGAAAGTAAGCTAGAGGAATTGGCGAGTATGGCGCAAAGCTAGTGTAGCTACCAGGCAAGGGAGTCAGTAGTTTCTTAGGCAATGACATCAAGCTTAGATGCTTTAACCCTAACATAGCCACCTCCCCTAAAGAGAGTAACGTCTGTTTGCAGACAAGTAAAAAAAAACTTACGCCTAACCATGTTTTCTAGTTTAAGTTGCGCAAATATGAAATGTCCTTGAACTCACCCTGACAACTTTGGTTGATGCAGGTTAAATCATACATGATGGTTAGGACTCGAGGAAATTGACGCAGAGGGGCATCGTCGCAGGGATCGCCAACGCCGCCACCACCATCGCCTGAACTAGCTCTCATACTGCGCTCTTTGGAGGCCATAAATGAGACTTTAAAGGGGCGTCAACCAGTAGGGATCGAAGTGGAACTCTCACCATATGGAATGGGTAATCCAGAAGCGTTGAGGGATTTAGGGGGAGGACCTCCACCCGAAGTCATCACTAGAGAACTGCAGAAGATCAAACTTCCAGAGTTTGTTGGGGGTCGTGCCAGTGAACGTGTCGAGGCGTGGTTGGAAGGCATGACAAGGTGTTTTTCCCTAAGAGACTATGCGTCCACTTCAAAGGCGAAGATAGCGATTTTTCAGTTGAGAGACAGTGCCTTGAACTGGTGGGGCAACCTGGAAAGGCAACTGCATCTTACCCCGGACACCGTATCTTGGGAACTTTTCGAGGAGAGGTTCTGAAGGAAATATCTGCCAGCTTACTATGAGGAACAACAGGTAGGAGCGTTTCATGCCTTAGTACATGGAAATAGAACCGTAGAAGAATATGAGATCAGGTTTATGGAATTGGTCAAATATGTTTCATATATGGATAATGACCAACGACAGGCAGAATGCTTTTTCTATGGGTTAAACCCTAAGATAAGGGCTATGGTGAGGATGTGGAAATCGTCTTCGGTAGCAGAAGTTGTGGAAAATGCGCGTTATGCGGAGGAATACATGAACTTAACCGGAGGTACGAGAACGACCTTTTTGCATCGTCCTGGATTCGTGGGGAAGGCCCCTAGGACATTTCCCAGGGGAGGGGGCTCAAGGCCACCTCCATATGGTAATAGAGTCGCACCAATGACAGTAGCCGCAGGGATTTCAATGGCAGCAAGTGCAGCATCTCGTTCATCACCAACGACACAAGCAGGTCCACGACCATCTCAGGGAGCTGCTAGTAGGGGCAGGGGTTCCAGGGGAAGGAACTCATTTAAGAGATAGTCACATAACAATGCGCAGGTTCAATCCTGTGTTACCTGTTGGGGGTGCGGAGGACCCCATTACCAGCGTGACTTCCCAGAGTTACAATCAGGATTTGTGCATAGAGAGGGAAAGGCCCCAATGGGAAGAGCAAGTAGCAGCCACCATATTTACGCAGCGGTTAATAATCGTCAGGCCGAACATCAATCCACGGTGGTGGAGTCATCAGGTATGCTAAATCATATCAATGTTAAGATTTTATTTGATTCTGGTGCAACAGATAGTTTCATTTCACCATCTGCATTAGAAAAGAGTGGGTTGGTAGCCTACGAGCACGATGACTTTAAACAAGTCGAGATGTCTTCGGGGGAAAAACAAGCGGTAGGACCTAGTGTTGATAATTGTATAGTAGACCTGGGAGTGTGTACTACCAGGTTGAAGGTATACATCACTGCTCTTGGGGCATATGACCTAATCATTGGATTGGTTAGAAGCTCATCGAGCTTTGGTAGATTGTTTCGCAAAAATGGTGCTTTGTGTCGACGATGAAGGAAGACCAATAGAGATCCAGGGTGTACGGAGAAAGGTGTCATTACGCTTTATCTCAACTATGGAGGTTAAGCGATGCTTGAGGCAAGGGTGTCGATTATATGTAGTGGAAGCAGTGAATGAAAGGAAGGGACCCTCCTTGGATCAATACTCAGTATTGTCAGAATTTAAGGATGTTTTCCCGAATGAGTTACCAGGGTTACCTCCTGAGAGGGAGCTTGATTTTACTATTGAGCTAAAACCTGGTGTAGAACCAATTTCCAAGACTTCGTACCGGATGAAAGCGCTAGAACTTTGTGAGTTGCAGATGAAGTTGAAAGAGTTACTGGACTTAGGGATAATAAGGCCCAATGTCTCACCTTGGGGTGCACCAGTAATTTTTGTAAAGAAGAAGGATGGTTCCTTACGATTGTGTATAGACTACAGGGACTTGAACCATGCTACAGTGAAAAATAGGTACCCAATGCCACGAATAGATGACCTATTCGATCAGATGAAAGGAGCAGCGGTATTTTCAAAGATCGATTTGCGATCAGGGTATCACCAGTTAAGGATTAAGGAAGGTGATATTCCTAAAACTGCCTTTCGAACCCGGTTTGGACATTACAAGTTCGTCGTAGTACCTTTCGGATTGACCAATGCACCAGCAGTATTCATGAGCCTCATGAACGGCGTATTCTGGAAGTACTTAGACCGTTTTGTACAAGTATTTCTAGATGACATCCTCATCTATTCCAAGAATGAAAGAGAACATGAGGAACACTTGGGAGTGGTGTTGTCCTGCCTTAGAAAGAACACATTGTATGGGAAGTTGTCGAAGTGCTCCTTCTTCCATAAAGAGATCCACTATTTAGGTCATATCATTTCCGGTGAAGGAATCTCTGTGGACTCAGAAAAGGTCAAGGCCATTATGGAGTGGCCAGTGCCAAAAAATGCCCATGAGGTGAGAAGCTTCATGGGGTTAGCAGGTTATTATCAGAGATTTGTGGAAGGATTCTCAAAAATAGTGAAACCCATCACCACTTTGCAGCGCAAGGGGGTCAGGTATGAATGGATAGAAGAATGTGATAGTGCATTCATCAAGCTTAAGAGGTTACTAACTAGTGTGCCAATTCTATGAGTGACGAATATGGAAAAGGACTTCACAGTTTGCACGGATGCCTCAAAGCAAGGGTTGGGGGCCGTGCTAATGCAGGATGGTGGAGTGATAGCTTATGCGTCAAGGAAGTTGAAGAAACACGAAGAGCTTTACGCTACTCATGATTTAGAGTTGGCAGCTGTAATGCTAGATCAGAAAATTTGGAGGCACTATCTTATGGGGCGAAACTTTGAGCTCAAAATGGACCATCAAAGTTTAAAACATCTCTTCACTCAAATGGATCTAAATGCCAGACAAAGGTGATGGAGTGAGTTTATGAGTGAGTACGATTTTGGTATTTCATACATCAAGGGAAAAGAAAATGTGGTCACAGATGCCTTGAGTAGGAGACCACGTGTCTTCTCCTTGGTACCCTTAAAGGTCAATCTGAGGGAACATGTGTTGACGCAACTCCAAGGAGACAGTTGGTATTTAGAGGTTACTTCAAACCTCCAAAGTGGGAGGAAATTAAATCCAAAGTACAAAGGATATAGTTTGGAAGCAGATGGACTATTGAGATATCGGGGAAGGATGTACATCCCTGAACATGGGGATATTCGAAGCATCATACTAAAGGAAGCCCATAGAGCACTTTATTGTGCGCATCCGGGTGTGAAAAAGATGTACGCAGACATGAGGAAGATTTTCTTCTAGGTAGGCATGAAGCGCGATGTAGTCCATTTCGTTGCCAAATGCCTAGAGTGTCAACAAGTGAAAGCCAACCACCATCACCCGGCAGGCCTCCTACAACCACATGATGTTCCTATGTCCAAGTGGGAAGTCATTTCTATGGATTTTGTTGTGGGGTTGTCACTCACATCTCATAGACACAATGCCATTTTTGTGATAGTTGATAAGTTAACCAAGAACGCTCATTTTATTCCGGTTAGAGACACTTACGATGTCACTGATGTGGCACGTGTGTTTGTAAGTGAGGTCATCTGTTTGCACGGGATACCTAAGAAGATCATTTTAGATAGGGACTCCAAATTCACTTCTAGGTTTTGGACAAGTTTATAGTCAACGTTGGGGACTCAGTTGAACTTAAGCACAACTCATCATCCTGAAACAGATTGGAAAACTGAGAGAGTAAATCAAGTCATGGAAGACATGCTTAGGATGTATGTCATGGATAATCAAACCCATTGGGAGAAGTACTTACCTTTGGTAGAGTTTGCCTACAATAACAGTTTCCATAGCTCCATTAGAATGCCACCCTACGAAGCTCAGTATGGAAGGCCATGCAGAATGTCGTTGAGTTGGAATAGATTAGAAGACCGAGTAACAGTTGGGCCAGAATTGATTCAAGAGATGGAGGAACAGGTGATTCAGATTAGGCAGAGACTAAAGGAAGCACAGGATAGGCAGAAAAGTTATGCGGATGCACACAGGACCGACCGAAGTTATAAAGTGGGAGACTAGGTTTTCATTCGTATCAGGCCTAATAAGAGTACCATTCGGTTCGGGAAGGGGAAAAAGTTGTCACCTCAATTTATAGGACCATTCATAATCTAAGAGAAAATTGGACCCGTTGCCTACTGTCTCGTACTTCCACCCCACTTGCATAAAACTCATAATGTTTTTCATGTATCTGTTCTATGTCATTATGTTGTTGATGAATCACATAAGCTAAATTAGAAGGAATTGCAGGTATCGGATGCGGGAACTCTCACGGTAGAACCGTTACACATATTGGACTGTAGAGTCCGACAGCTCAGGAACCGTTTGGTAGACCAAGTTAAGGTCTAGTGGGACAAGTATAGTCCAGGATCTGCTACTTGGGAAGACGTTGAGACACTATGACGAGATTATTCCTCACTTTTTTGACCACATTGAGAATATGTTTCTCTAAGGTTGGGTGTATGTAACACCACCTTTTGACTTGGACAATCAGGATTACCTGAAGCCTAAACACCTTTATTTTCTATTCACAAGTGAAACTATTAAATGATACACTTGAACTTTCAAGACGTATGAATCTTTATGAATGTTTAAATGTATTTGGATAATGAGGGATATGATGCGATATATTGTGAGAATGTAAATTTTATGAATGTTTAAATGTTATTGATGATGATGGATATGATGTGATCTACTATGTGAATGTAAATTCTATGAATGCCTAATTGTTATTGATGATGATGGATATGATGCGAAATATTGTGTGAATGAGAATCCTATGAAGGTTTAAATGCTATTTGAATGATGTTGGATATGATGCAATCTATTTTGTAAATGATAATTTTATGAATAGGTGGTGTTAATTGGATTAGGGGATATTATGAGATCTATTTCTAACTTGAAAAATTTGATGTTAAAATTGTTGGTACATGGATATCGAAATGAAATTATGGTTGTATGCAATTACATGATGATAATGCCTAGAAATGTATGAGTTTGTGTTACAGACTAAACTGCAGGTTATGGGCTATGAAATAGCCAAGAGATAATGATGATAAAGTGGATGTCATGACCACTGGCCGAAACAATATGGTATGAATCTTAGTATGTGAAATTATATTGGTTTGGATGCATTGCTATGATATGTGGACCAGTGCAGGATTTCAGGTGGTAAGACTGCCCAAAACTGAATAGACGATGATAAAACTCCCAACAACACGGTGCCATTGTATATTCCATTGTAGGGTGTGGACCCTAGTCCTGTTAGGAGGGGTGGAGGCATTTCCCACCGTGTATCCTCCGAAACCTGAAGTCATGGGAGGACGATATTAGCTCATGCTCCCCTAGACGTGTGATGATGACTGTTAGTTGCCTGGTGGGGAAGCTTGGTCAAGGTAGTGACACTTCCGTTTACGGGTTCTATTTGGAGTTAGGTCAATATAGTTGACGCTCCAAGATAGTCCAGCAGAGGAAGGATAGGAATGGAAGATGGAAGTAAGTTAGGGAGGAAGAATGAGTAGAAATAGTTGAGAGTATATGGAGATTTGTCTTATGGTAGAATTTATTGTTTTTCCTTCTGAAAAGAAAATGTGTATATATATGAATATTCATAATTATGTAACTAAACTACAATTGTCTAAATAACATTGTTGAGCTAGATAATAGTAATTAAATGATTTCACAAACATTTGATTGGTTTATTGTCTTTTATAAAATGAATAGTCTTGTTGAATGGATTGGATGCATATGGAAATTACTATAGAGATGATAGTTATTGATATTAGTACATGAACGAGACTTGTATGTACTAGCTACACATGAATTTCTTGTGCATGTACACTAGTATGAATGAGTTTCTTGGCTTACTTACTAATAATGACGGTTATTTGTTATGAATGTGTGAACTATGTTTCTTTTCCCTTGTATCATAAAATACTTTAACTCCAGGACGAAGTTTCCTGAAGGGTGGGTGTATGTTACAACCCTAGTTAAATAGTTGCATAAGGTTTATCAAGTATAGTTAATTAAATAATTAACTATCCTAATGCGTATTAGTTAAATAATGATTATTTATTTAATCATATTATTTATTTATTTATTAATTGTTTAATATATGTTGACTAATTAATTAATTGATTAATTAACACATTTAAGGTTTTGGTAAAGAATTAAAGGCTTAATAATTTTAATTTATTTATTAGAAAACTTAAACGTATGAAGGATAAGGCATTAAATGGATGGATAGGGTATTGAATGGAGGGATAAGGTGGATGGCATTAAAGGAAGGTAGGTGGCAGTGAATGGGGGAGGATATGAAGGGGTAGAGCCATTCAGGAGATGGATTTTTATTATGAAATTTTGGGGGAGAGGAAGCATTATTGGGAGAGAAGGACTGTATTTTCTGTTTGGTATTTTTCTGGTCTGAAGTTTGGGTGGACTGTTACAGGGGTGCACCAGGTTGCTAGGAGTTTTGGGCATGGGGGCCAGGAATCCTCACAGAATCCTGGAGCTAGGGAGCCAGACAGGCTCTGTTCCTAGCTGTCAGGGAGGAAAGATTCAATTTTGGGCAGAGCAACAGAGAGGACAACTGGAGATTGGGGAATTAGCATCAGACAGAGGTATGTATTTTAGTGATTATGTTGTGTTACGTGACGGTTATGTGATTTAATTTTATGCTGTGGATAAATTTTAATTTATACTGAATAAGTTATGGTTAAATGTTGAAGATTAAATTGTACAGAAAAACATTTATCTACTCTCTATTCTTTTAACTTGTGTTTTATAAGGCTCTGTGGGGACAGAGACCTTACAGTAAATGTTCATCAGCCAAATAACTTTGGGATAAGTTACATGACATATATTCTTCACCCATCACAGATTCAAAAAATGCCAAAGAAGATGCAGGTATAGAACAAGAAGAAAGATGCTCATCATGTCAGACAGATTTAGAAGAGGAAGAGTATGAAGAAACATAAGTTGATTACAAAGAAAAATTGATCAGTGCAATTGAATATCTAAAGAAAGAAAGAGAAGAAAACAAGTCATCCAAGAAAGAATCGATGAAGCAAAAGGAAAGTGTTCAAGGTTCCAAAAAATATCAACATGTCATCAATGTTTGAGTTACTTCAAACACACCTAGGATTTATTTTTCCTAAGGTTTTTCCTTGTTTATTAGTCATAATTAGTGATTATCTAGTCTCTTATATTTTAGGGGAGAATATTCCACCTGGAGAATATTCTCTTTTAGTTGAAACTTAAGTTTGACTAGTTGAGTTGAGTTTAGATGCTGCATTGGTTTTGTCACCATGCAACATTGGGATCATCACCATGATAATTTGACCTAGCCTTGGTATCATCACCAGACTGGTGCATTACCTTTGATTCCCTGAGATAACTCCTTAGATTATATCCAAAAATATTCGATAATATCCCAACTCCCCATAGTGTGTGACGTCAAGGTCAACTCCCTTGACATGTCCTCATGTGCTCTCCACAAGGGATGTCGGGCTATAATCCAAAACCCACTTATCCCTTTTCGGATAAATTTCCTCACATATCAACTCAACTCATTCACAGAGAAGTATGATCTGAAGAATGTCTCATAAAGATGCAAACATCAACTCTCAGCAAGGGAGGCATTCTCCGCCACACCAGGTTTGTCACATAAGTACTCGAACTTTGTCCTGGTAAGGGGTTTGGTAAGAACATCAACCACATGTTCATCTGTAGGAAGGTACTGCACCAATACTTCCTTCCTTTGTACCATGTCTTAGATTTAATGGTACTTGATCTCAATGTGTTTCGATTTGTCATTAAACACTAGATTCTCTTAGAGCTTCACACAACTCTAGTTATCATAGTGAATAATGGTGGAATCCAACACATGTCCAAATAAATCTGCAAGGATCTTGTGAATCCATACTACTTCACGGACTGCTACACTCGATGCAACATACTCTTCTTCTATGGTGCTCAAGGCCACAAAAGTCTGTTTCCAGCTACACCAAGAGACCATGGCAGATCCCAAAGTGAAGCAACACCTGAAGGTGCTCTTCTTGTCCACTACGCTCCCTGCCCAATCAAAGTTAGTATATCCCTACAATATCATGTCAATATTGGAAGTATATCTCAGACCATGTCCAACTGTGCCTTGCAATTATCTCAATAGATGCTTCGCAACAATCTAGTGTGTTTGTCTTGATTGACTCATAAACTGGCTAAGTGCACTCACTGCATAGAAAATATCTGGTCTGGTGTTAACAAAATACATCAATGATCCAATTAGATGTCTGTACAGGGTCGGATCAATTTCATCGGAATCAGAGGAAGACACACTTAGTTTCTTCATATTCGTCACCATTGGTGTAGCCATGGGCTTACAGTTCATTGTTCCAAACTTCTTCAATATCTCAACTGTGTACTTCCCTGACTCAGGAAGATCTCATCAGTTCTCTGCCACACCTCTAGTCCCAAGAAGTAGTGCATCATACAAAGGTCCTTCATATCAAACTCAGAGGCCAACACATACTTGCATTCAACAATAAGGCTCTTTGTACCGGTGAGGAATAAATCATCAAACTAGAGGACCAAAATCAAGGACTCACCATTAACAATCTTGTGGTATAGGTTGGGATCATAAACACTTTTGTTGAAGCCCAAACTCATCAGGTGTCCATCAATCCTCGCATACCAAGCTCAAGGTGCCTTCTTGAATCCATATGGGGCCTTCTTCAACCTACACACATGAGACTCCTTCTCATATATCACGAAACCATCTGACTGCTCAATGTATACTTCTTCCTCAATCTCTCCATTGAGAAAGGATTTATTCACATCCATCTAATGTAGTCTCCAACCCATGTATTTTTCAAGGGAAATAATCGTATGTATATAATTGTATCGAGCAATAGGAGCAAATGTCTCCTCATAATTTATTCCCTCCACCTGAGAAAATCCTCTAGAAACAAATCTCCATTTGTACTTCTCGATGCCCCTGTCAGTTGTGTGTTTGATCTTATAGATCCATTTGGAAGTCACTATAGACTTCCCTTCAGGTCTTGAAACAATATCCCACACATCATTCTTCATGATGAACTGATACTCCTCCATCATTACATCTCTCCATACTAGATGACTAGTTTCCTCCTCATGACAGGAAAGCTTGGAATCAATGATCTGGCTCATAGTTTTTGCATAAAATGAATATCTCTAAGGTCTCTTTCTCTCTCAGAAGGTACCACGAGGAGCTACATGTCCTTTTTCCTCCTGCAGAGTCTGATGAGCCCATGCAAGTCTCCTTTAACCTACTGCAATATCTCTGGGAACATTAACTGGAGCTATAGGATCAATGGGATCAATTGGATCAATAGGCTCAACTATCTCCTTCTGAAAGGGAATGTCATCTTGGACCATATTTTGCATATAGAGGTTTCCTCATGAAACCAATGTCTAAGACATATCGAGGTTCCCTCACGGAATCGATGTCTCACAAGACATATCGAGGTTTCCTCATGAAACCAATGTCTCGGTTTCTTCATCTGACCATATGAGGCACGTCAGGATGAAGTCTACACCATCTTTCTCGTATGTGTGATGAAGCTCGGTTGCTTCATCTGCACCATGTCTCGAATGAAATCATGCTAGAAGCCTTCAATGCCTCACTACTTCCATGACTCCTGGCATTGGTTGAAATATATTATGTCTTTGCGGTATTGAGTGTTATAGAAGTCTACTTCCATGAATCTTGACTGATATCGAGTTGAGGCAACACCCTCTGGTGCCCTTTTTGTCAAATGCACTCATTGCCTGGTCAAAAATGTATATTTTTGCAACCTTTCTTCATCTCCTGAGACATATCCAATTGTACCACACTGGTACACTTTCTCTGCTACAACTTAGTCTACTCAAATCATGCGTTGTCTTAGGGTGCTTACTGCAAAGCACTATCTCACTCTTTTCTTTGAGAGTAGGTCCTCCACTCTCTCTGCAGCTACTCCCTCTGGGATTCTGCAACTGCTCCCTCTGGGACTATGTAACTGCTAAACACTGAGACTGAGAGTAAATTCTCTACTCTGTTAGCAACTACCCTCCTATGGGACTTCTCTCTATGGAACTGGATCCTTAACTCTCTCCTGGAACACACTGATGTGGTCGTTCTCCTCGATAATGAAGCAATTTACGACATTTTTCGTCGTTCTTTGGACATTGAATGTCCACATACACAAATCAGAACTGACTTGTCTCATAGGTACTTCAAAACCCTAAAAGTTATGTTCAGTTATATGTGTCTTGAATGGTCAATGCTAACCTTACTTTATTTATGTTATTTTCCTCTTAAAAAGTGAGCTAGCATTTCTTCAATTTAGCGACCATTTCGAGGGTCATTTTAAGTGGTTTTGCAGGTCATTTATTTATTGATCGCGTCCCTTTGATTTGATGGTGCCTTGAATGTCGATGTAACAGAGTTCCAAACAAACTTGTTCCTGTATCCCCGAATCCACTTTATGCTTTCATCTTATACCCCTGTGAAAAAAAAATGCCTATAGAGAGAAAAATTTTGTGGCAGAAATTACAAACAGTGCATTCAAGTTGTCCTCCATAATAGCCAAGTGTGATCCTCACCACGAAAAATACATGGTTTGTTGTTTGATGTACCGCGGAGATGTCATGCCCAAGGATGTCAATGCCACCGTGACAACCATTTAAATGGTAGGAACATTTCATATTCGATAGATGACGGGCATTTCGACGAAGGATCAGTCTGACAGAGGTTCCCAAGGTGTTCTTTATGATCCTCAAATTGTTTATCAGGAGTCGAGATATTGTTTTTAAATTCGAAATATTGAAGCGATCAAACCCTAATCTCATTGCAAAAAAAACACGGAACCACTCTTTTTGTAAATTGTTGGAAAATATTTACTAGTTGTGAAAATTCTCCAACGCTTAGTAAATTTCAACATTCATCCGTTATTTACCCTGGAATATGAGTATTCCTTCTGGGTTTCATTCAATATTCCTCTCTTGTAACAATGGAATACACATGTTTTTCTATCCAAACAGTGTATCGAGTTCCAATCCATTTCTATCAATGCAACCTCTTGAAGATCTCCCAAGTTATAGTACCCATCATGCCCAAAGATCCAATTTCGTCAACAATTACAACTCAGGAACCCCTATCGACCATCATGATCTTTTAAATCATTCTTCTTTATGTTGAATTCTATTATAATTCCATTCTCTACAAAACTGATGGACAAATGCACTCATGGGCCTTCCTATGAGGGAGTCAAACCCATTCCTACTATGATACCATGTTGTTTTTCTTCATAGATATATGATCAATTACTACAATGATGAGTGTTCCATATATAGAGAACATATGGTGACCATCCATGAAAGGATGCATCACTTGGATAATAAATAACTACTAATTTATTAAAATTTAATTATACTTTGTATTATAAATATCATGTCATATATATATATATATAATGCACTCATGGGCCCTCCTGTGAGGGAGTCAAACCCAGTTCTTCTCTGATACCATGTTGTTTTTCTTTATAGAAATTTGATCGATTATTGCAATGACGAGTGTTCCATATATAGAGAACATATGGTGACCATCCATGAAAGGATGCGTCCATTGGATAATAAATAACTACTAATTTGTTATATATAATTATACTTTGTATTATAAATATCATGTCATATATATATATATATATGGGAGAATGTATTCTTGATGTTTTCCAAACATCAACACATTCTTCTCCCCTTAGGAATCAATGGTCTCCATTGCGTCAAGTTCCCGTGGAAGATAGGGAAACTTTTGTCGTATCTGAACCTTGGTGAATTGTTTCTTTTGTTGAAGAAGTTTTCTTACTTAGCTTGTTGAAGGTTGTTATGAACCTACTGTTGGAGGGGTTGGATCCGTTCAACCAATATAGCTACATGATCTTCCTAAGTGTGGGAGGACTCTATCGGTGAAGATGCATCATGAAGAGCATGAAGGGATTTGTCATAACTTCGTTTGACTAGACAAAGTGGAGGAACCAATGTAGGTGCAGTAAGAATATTTTGGTGCTCTTCTACAATCTTGTTGATCTGTTTCTGTTGGATAGAAGGGTCTTGGGCCGAGGCTGCAATGATTTCATTTTTCTTCTTGTCTAAACAGATCGTGAAGATGCTAAACTTTGTGGCAGTGTTTTGTTGGGACATTAGTTGGAACTACCTCTGGTATCATGTAGAGTTGACCCCCCAGAGTAACAATGACGCTACGGGGTCGAGACTCACAAAAAAAGTGATGCTTCCACATATATGGTTGGCCTAACATAGCATCATAGAATTCTAGTGGGGAAACATCACACAATACCTCATCCTTGAAGGGCTTGATGACGTATGACATGTGGCACTGCTAGCTAACATGAAGATCTCGTCCTTGGCGAAGCCATCCGATGTTGTATGGTTGCAGGTGTAGTGTTGTCGGCAATTCCAACTGCTTGACGACTTCTATTGAGATGAGGTTATTCTGGCTTCCGCTCTCAACAATAAAATGCAGTGGGGTCCCCTTCACCCACATCTATGAATGGAAGAAGTGCTTCACCTCCTCAGGATCCTTTGGTTCTTCTGGTTGGATTGTTGTGGTCACGACAATAGAAGTGGGTTTCGCATCAATGATCTGTCTCATTTTATTATTTTCTGAATCAGATTCTGAGTTGGGGCTTGGCTTTGTTTATTTTAGCTCATCCACCAATGATTTTTTTGAACGACATTCATCATTGTTGTGCCAAAGGCTTTTTGTGGAAGTCGCACCACTTCCCAGTGTCCTTTTTCATCTTCTCGTTTCCTTTCTTTTCCTGTGAGTTGGATTGGTGGTCTTGAGGTTGGTTTTTTTGTGAGTTAGAGATGCCTTTATCATACTTTGGTTGTTGCGTATTTACAGACCTGAACTCCCACTTTTTTTGCTGCTTAAATTTCTGCTCGATTTTGACAACATATCTAAGCGGCTCCCAATGATGAAATGTCCAAAATTTTCATTTCGAATTGGATGTACTTGTGTAGAGCCTCGCGGTATTTTAGAACCAAATTTCATTCCAAGTTTTTGATACCCAACTTGGTGCGCAAGGTATGGAAGGTATTTGTGAACTTCAACACTGTTTGGCCCCTCTGTTGATGCAACATGGTCTATCTCGTGTACTAGTCGTCATAGTTTCCCAAAGGGTAATATTTCTCTTTGACTGCATCCATAAAAAAATACCAAGTGGGCTCGGCCCCAAATATTCCTGACTCCTCTGAGGAATTTTTCTCCCAATAAGTTTCCCACCAATGTTTGACATGGGGGAAAGCCTTAAGGAGCGCAAAGGTGATCTTTTGTCTGTCAGAAAAATTGTGAACAGAGAAATAACCTTCTAGCAAATTTAACTATTTTTCCAAAGCATCTGCATCAATCTAACTTTCAAATATAGGAATATCAAAATTAATGTGTACCTTGAATGGGGTGGCGTCTCCAAAGAAATTGCTTGACGAAGATGCGTCTCCTATTGCCAGTAATCGTTGAAGGATTTGGAAAAAATTCTCCAACATCTCATTCCTTTGTTGCGCGAGGGTTTTCATGAGAAACAACTTGATGGGATCTTCTGCTCTCTTGTCTCTCTTTTCATCCTCCATGGGAGTCCATTTGGGATGGTCAGAGCAGTTTTCCTCAAGAGAAACTAGCTCGAGACCCAACTCTCTATACCCTGACCTCGTCAGGGACATGCACTAAGAAACGGGAAGGAATAGCGTGCTCTAACACCATTGATCTGGATTATTTTGAGAACGAAATGAAGGAGAAAATATAACAAGAAAATACACAGATATATTGTCAGAAACACAGAGATACAATAATGCACATTTTTTGTTAATGATAGAAATGCACAAAAATTGTAAAAGTATAGAGTGAATGAACTCACTAGAATGGTGACATCTTATCTCTGAGAAGAGATGTGATGGTTACGCTCATTTGCAAGATGAATATGATGAATTTTACAATGAGGCTACAAAGGCCTTTTTAACATAAAGAAAATCCAAAACCCTAACCCCGGAAGATGAAACGCCAAAAGGTTTGTAGGCCCCGATGGGGGTAGTTGATATGTCAACTTCCCAAGGGAATAACTTTTGCATACAATCTATGTTTGGGTGCACAATATCTCGTTGGAAAGTTCTATCCAAGGACTACACATGTTGTTGTCACACTTTGGATAAACCTTACAATGTGACTGTGCCACACCCAAAAACATTGTTTGTGGCCTCAAAACAACCTCGAAAGTTTAGGACCCGAAAAACTATAGTAAAACCACCAAGGTGGAAACCCTTGTTTTGAGACAGTGGAATAGGTGGGTAGCCACCAATTTCTGCTTGGATCAGAGGGCATTTCCCCCGAACCCCTGCTAGGAGGGGGCTCCAAAATATTTTCGTCTCCCACCCCCTAGTTGTCTAGATGTGGGGGGCAAGCCCCCCACATACCCACCTGTTAGGAACTATGATCCAAACACGGTTGAAACACGAAATCTAAATCATGAAGATAATCAGGCTCCACAACCAACAACATGTTGCACTAAATCGTGGTGTAGAATATTTGGAGCATTATTTCATGTTAATATTTTTTGTTGCATATATTGGAAGTGATGCATTTCATGTTTTCTGTCAACCCGCATCTGTTGGAATTCCATTTAAACCATGATTTCATAAAATACCATAGGTTCAAGAAATGAAAGGGAGTATACGGTTACGACCCGCATGGTTTCAGAAAATACATGCACAAAAGAGCTCCCCAAATTATGACTTCAGTCAATGACTTCATCGTGAAAAAGGAACGGTCAGATTACATGGAAAATGGAACAAACTGCTACCTCAGAAAGAATTTCATTCACCCGGTTTCTCAAAGCATCGATTTCTTCTTGCCAACACAATGTAATGGTGTATCTTACTCATACACATCTGTGCAAATGTAGACTAGCGTGAGTGCGCTAGTTGAAAATAGATTACAGCGATATCATTTCTTTGAGCACGTCCATAAGGGTTTCTCATAGAACGCGCAAAGAAGGGTTTCTCATACAACGTGCAGAGAGAGTCGTGCGAGGAGGATTTCACGTGGGAGAGATCTATAGAAGGATTTGCAGACGAAAAAGAAAGATGGAAAACCTAATGGTTGCACACAACAAAGAGAATAATATGAACGACCATGCAAGTGCACCCAAGAAAAATTGGTAGGCAAGGGATGGCAGAGAGGTGTCTATGTGCCTGGGAAAAGACTTGCAGGAATAATGAATCTCAATGCGCAAGAGCACATATTAGGGTGCAAATAATTCTTAGTATGGAAAACTAATGGCAAGCTAGCAATGTTTCTGTATGCGAAAGGGAACGCCCAAGGAAGACAAATGGACAAACGCAAAAGTTGGATGATATGGACAACTACAATAGGGAATCATGCTTAAAAAAATTGTTGACTCTGATACCACTACTGGACACACGAAAATAGATAAGCATGAGATACATTAATTCATTAATATGATACAAATATAAAGACATGTAAATGACCGTTGGATTCATCTTCCAAGGTCTCTTGGACTCCCTATGATTGTTACAATAACTTGATTCTTCATATTCTGTCAAGTTTGTAACCCTAATGGATTACTTTTCCAACAGACTCAACTATATTTAGAAGCTATGTTGTTGAGTGTTTATCTTATGAGAGGAATTATAACTTAGTTGTTGAATTATGATTTGTATAAATAGTCTAGGATGAGACTATAGGAGGGGATTATATTTTAGACAACAAACTTTGAATTGAAGATTGTAGCACTTTTGTTATCAATACAAGTGATCTAATTTTCTCCATTATGGAGTTTCCTTACTGTGCATGTGCCAATCCCGGGGGGGCTTGCTTTAGTGTTGAATTATTGTAACTTCGAAGAATATTCTAATTATATTTGAGTTATTATCTTATATATCAAATCCCCTTTTGTGGATTGATCATGTCGAGTCTTGTATAAGATCAAATCCCCTATTGTGGATTGGTCAAACCATATTTGTATGGTGGTATTTGTAAAGTCAGTCCCTGGTGTTTATAAAGTGGTTTTAACCACTTCTAGAAGAAGTTGACCCTACCAAGTGAAGAGACATAACCCTAGCGCCTCCTCAACTAGTATTTATATGTGAGGATGGTGCCTCACTTGAATACATTCACACACACTCATCTAGTGCGCATATCTTGAAGGCAGCTGCAGTTGCAGGAGGAAGGAGAAGAGATGTGCATGCTCAGTCTTAGTTTATTCTTGGTGTTTTGGTATTAGTCTTGGCATTGTATTGGAAATATATTATTGAGGAAGTTTTTGTTGGGTTTTCTCCCCCATGAGGGTTTCCCAAGACAAATGTTGTGTACCTTGTGATTGTGTTTCTTTCAGTGATCCTCTTTATGTTGTTGTTTTGGAAATGCATTGAATTCTCATGTAATTTGGAAATAACCTAATAACAACACTAAAACTTAACATGGTATTAGAGATTGACTGAATAGATCACCTTTCATTGGGTATCTAAAAACGTCATTGTTATCGTACAAGGAAATTAGGGCCTTTTACTGAAGATGAATTTTTTACAAAAAATTATCTTGGGAAGTGCGCCTTTCCCTAATACATTTTTTGATAGCTTGAGCGAACTTTTTCAGTGGCCATATTCTTTGGAAAGTCAAACCCTAGTTTTGATTGGTACCAGAAAACTAGGAAACCGGAACTAGTACCAAAAGTACCAGTCTAGATTTTTGTAGGTCAAGTTTCAAGGGGTAAAACTTGGAATTTTCTGAAACAGTCAGCTCCAGCCAACTAGCATCAACCTAGTGCATCTCCTGGTAATTTTAGATTCATTTTCTGAGCACTTTCATTTTATGGTCATTTTCCTAGCTCCAGGTGAAGATGTCTACAAGCACCAAGCTTGTTGACAAGTTAGAAGGTGTGGAAAATTTGTGTGCCTGGAAGTACAAAATTAGACTCATTCTTGAAGAGAATGACCTTGAAAAATTCATAATAAAAAAATGTACCAAAACCCGAAGAAGATGAAGCCAAAAAGAAGTACAAGAAGGATATGATTAGCACTAAAAGAATAATTATAGATTCCATTAAAGACCACTTGATCCCTCAAGTGTCTTCTAAGAATACTCCAAAATATATGTTTGATGCCCTAGACAAAATGTATGAAGAAAACAACATCAATCGAAAGATGAACTTGAGAACCCAACTCAAGAATACAAAGATGAAGAAAGGAGAAATAGTTCAAGACTATTTCTCTAGGGTTTCTCAATTCAAGGAACAGTTAGAGGCAATTGGAGACAACTTAGATGAATATGAAGTTATAATGACAACTCTTAATGGTCTCACAAGACCTTGAGATGCCTTCATCCAAACTATTTGTGCAAGAAAAGAGAAACTCCAAATTGACAGTTTATGGGAAGAATGTGTTTAAGAAGAAGCGAGAGTAGCCGACCGAGAAGCCGTCCTATTAAGAGATGAATATCAAGCCTTAGCTACTCATGATAAAAGAGGAAAGAAAATGTCTGATTTTCAAAAGGATACCCACTTTCATAAAGAATCTCACCCTCTAAAGAGATACCAAAAATATCATTAAGGTCAAAGAAAGGGAAAATATTTCTCCTCTTATCAATGTTATTATTGTGATAAGTGTTGATTTTTAAATGTGTTAGGTTAAGCATGAAGTTCATTCCATTTTTATCATTTAACCATAACCATAAATGTTGCAGCAACCAAGATCACAAGACGAAGCACCATGCACAAGAACACAAGATGTATCATGGGAAACCCTTCTCAACAAGGGAAGAAAACCCAACCAAATCCTTTTCTATATTCTTCAAAAGAAAGACATTCACCACCAAGATAAACCTTAGCACTCAAGAGGGTGCTCAAACTCTAGAACTCTAGCACCCAAGAGAGGTGCACACTTTTCCCAAAGAAGTGTACTTTATGAAATTTCCAAACTCACATGAAGGATATGATTCCACAATGGGGAATCTTCCTTTACTTATATTAGACTTGTCTTATCAACTAAAGTGTCTATTGGCTCAATAGGGTCAACCTCTCTAAGTCACATTGTAATAATAATAATAATTATTATTATAATTAATATTATCCAGATTAATTATCTTTTACATTTATTATTAATCACATTAAGGTAGGGTTGACCTGTACCCTTTACATCACAATTAGGGTTATAGGCAGGTCTGACTCTTGAACAATATATAGCAAAGGATCTGATACACCCACTAGTGCTCATCCACTTGGGGCACATCCATAGGGATGTCATATCTCTGGTTCACTACATTACACAGAAGAGCCAGATCTTCACATGTTCACCTGTGCTCATCCACATGAACGCCCACTCTATAGATTTTCTTTCCCACTGCCTCACACATGAGAATCATCTGGAGTCTTCTCGTCAACTCTGTTGCTCAGAGGAGGCTAATACATCATCTTCATTTCTGTTCACATGACGATGCACTCAACACTTTGGGATTTCACACATTCACCTTGTGCTCAGCCACAAGCACGTCTAACTCAACATATCGCCTTTTCCACTAGACAATCATATGGAGTTCTTCTCAACTCTTTGAATGGAGGAGGTCATCTCTACGTTCCTAGATCTATCTCAGGCAGGAACCACATACCCTTCTTAGGGGATTTCTCTCAGGTTTGTAAGCTCAAAGAAAGACTCACATCGCTGCAATGATCCACATCTCACGGGTTTGTAAGCTGGAGAATGTCTCACATAGAAGCAATCATCAACACTCCCTCTCAGCTAGGGAGGCATTCTTCATCATGCCAAGTCTGACATGGATGTACTCTGAATTTTGTCTTTGGCTGGAGTCATCAATACTCCCTCTCAACTAGGAAATCATTTTTCACCAAGTTAGTCTGGTGCATATGTTTGTAATTTGCTCATGTGTAGGAAGGTACTGCATGTGTGCGATTTTCTTCTGTATCATATCTCTGACATAAGGATATTTCATCTCATCATGTTTCGATCCATCAGGAAACACTAGGTTATCAAGGAGCTTTACACACAACTCTTGGTTATCATAGGATCCATCTCATGGTCAAGTAAATCTATTAGAACCTTGTGAAGCCATATTGCTTCACACACTCTATGCTATATACTCTACCTTTGTGGTGCTCAAGGCCACAGAGTTTTGTTTTTTGCTACATTAGGAAACCATGAAAAACTTCATGGTAGAACAACAACCGGATGTATTCTTTTGGTCCATTGTACTTTCTTCTCAATCTGAATCGGCATGTCCTGCAAACTCAAGTTCACACTGGAGGCATATCACGGGCCATATCCAATTGTGCCTCGTATATATCTCAATATATGTTTTGTTGTTGTCTAGTGAGTCTGTCTTGGTTGACTCATGTAATGACTAAACACATTCACTGCATGACATGAATCAAGTCTGGTTTTAACTAGCTACATCAGTGATCCAATGTGGATCAGTCGCGTCTGAATTATCATCAATCTTCTCCTTTTAAATTTATCACGATGGATTTTGTATTCTTTCATACTTGAAATTCTTTAGTATCTTTAATGTATATTTTCCTTGACTCAGGAAAAATCTCATCAGTCCTCTGTCATACTTCTTGTCCCAAGAAGTAGTGCATCATACTCAGATTTATTCATCTCGAATTCAGAAGTCAGGGATTACAACAACAAGGCTTTTTGAATAAGTCATCAAAATCATGTTCTCGTCACCAACATTGTAACATTCTTGCTGAAATCCAAACTCATCAAGAATCTATCTATCTGATATAGTTTCCAACTCATGGATGGTAGTACGGATGGAAGTGTATCGGGTTTACTGGATCAAGTGTCTTATCATAGACGACTCCCTCTGTTTGTGATAAACCTCTGGTTATAGATCTCGTTTTTTATTTCTTGATACTTCCATTAGTTGCATGTTTGATCTTATAGATCCACTTGGAAGTTTCCCTTCTGGTCCCTGAATAATATCTTATACATCATTCTTTAAGATATACTGGTATTCTTCTGTTATGGCATCTTGCCATACTTGTTCTCATGTTGCTTCTCTCTAAGACATGGAGGCTCAACATTAGTGAAGTGGCTCATGACTAAAGGATAGATCGAAAATCTCTTTTTTCTTTCTTGGGATGTGCCTTGAGAGGCTTGTATGTTTCTCTTCCTCTTGTAGAGTGAGACTGGGTAGGCCTTTTATATCCTACTGCAATATCTCTGAAGATATCAAATGGAACAAAGTTTGCCTCCCCCTGAACTGCAGAAGGGGGAGAAGGTATTTGTCTTACTGTCAATCTCCATCTGAGATTCTTTGGATCTTTGAAGGGCTATCTCTTCTTCAGGGACAAAGTTTTTGCTTGTTCTTGTATAATGAACAAATTAAATATGGTTTGGATTCCTGTACCAGGGATAATGGTCCAAGTCTTTGAGAGCTCTTGTACTAGGAATAATATCCTTCATTTATTTGAAAAATGCAATCAACTATAAATTAGAGATCAAATGATTTACCTAGTTTTGTAGTCATGTCCTTTTAGAGGAAGTAATTCTCCTCTCTCTTCTCTTCACTCTTTTGAGGTGGATCTGGATCAATGTCAGCGGTGGAAGCATATTGTCTTCCCTTCTTCTTGGTTGGAGAGTTTCTTGCAATGTGTCCATACTTGTCACATCTGAAGCACTGAATTTCTGAAGCATCTCTTCTTTGATAACCTAGATTGGATGAAGACTTTTCACCTTTAAATGTTTTCCTGAAATTTCTTTTGAATTTTCCTCCCTTCTTTGTATGAAGTGCAAGAGTGTGATTTTCTTCCGAGGAATCTTCCACTCCTCTATTTCTAAGTCTAACTTCTTCTTGAGTGAAATCTTTCCATAGATGATCAAAGGTTGGTAGAGCTTCTCTTCCATTGATACTCTGACTGAAAGGCTCCCATGATTTTGGAAGATTATGGAGAGTGGTTAAGACAAGTTCTCTATCAGACATGATTTCCCCAATGGTCTCTAGTTGTTCTTTAATCTCTGATAACTTCATAAAGAATAGAGAAATTGTATCACCCTTCGTCATCTTGGTACTTTGAAGTTGGCTCTTTAAGGTAAGAGCTCTGAGAGTGTTGTCACTTTCAAACATTCATTTTAAAGCTTCATACATATCATAGGTTGTCTTCAGATTGACTATACAAGGCAAGAGGTGATCTCTTGCTGAGTAGATGATTATTTTTCTTGCTTTGACATCTTCTTCCTTTCTTATTTTCTTCTCTATATTTGTAGTTGTGTCTGGTAGAGTTTTAGTTGTCACATCCAATAGGTCATGTTCTTTTAGAGTGACTAGAAGCTTTGATTTCCAGGGGATGAAGTTGCTTGCTCCATCAAGCCTATCTTCAAATAATGTTTTGTTCTTCATTTGATTTGTTTCTTCAATTACTTGTCGACTGGATTTTGAAAACCTAATGATTAGGTTGAATTAGCAACCTTGGATTATATTGGGCTTACGACTGCCAATAATCAATTTGATAGTATCACAGAGATGCTTGTTGATTCAAGAAAATGTTTCTTTAGAAACCCATAATTAATAACCTGCAGAAATTTCGGCACCCTAGGGCCAAAAATAAAAATTTATTGGAATTTTGTTTTGAGAGATTCTGGGGATGCGTTGGAAGAGGTCGTACTCTTCTATGCAAAAAGTAGCCCCAACGTCCAAGTATTAAGGGCTGAATCACCACTAAAAAAGAGGTCGTACAAAATTTTCTGGAAACCCTGTAAGGGTTGTACGAAATTTTTTGGAAACCCTAGAAGGGTCGTACGATTTTGCAGAAGGTGTGTTGAGACTTGGTGAATGTTTGTGCAATGGGTTCTTTCAAGACCTGTGCTCTGAAACTATGTTGATTTTTAAATGTGTTAGGTTAAGCATGAAGTTCATTCCATTTTTATCATTTAACCATAACCATAAATGTTGCAGGAACCAAGATCACAAGAAGAAGCACCACGCACAAGAACACAAGATGTATCCTGGGAAACCCTTCTCAAAAAGGGAAGAAAACCCAACCAAATCCTTTGATATATTATTCAAGAGAAAGACCTTCACCACCAAGATAAACCCTAACACTTAAGAGGGTTCTCAAACCCTAGAACTCTAGTGCCCAAGAGAGGTGCACACTTTTCCCAAAGAAGTGTACTTGCTGAAATTTCCAAACTCACATGAAGGATATGATTCCACAATGGGGAATATTCCCTTACTTATATTAGACTTGTCCTATCAACTAAAGTGTCTATTGGATCAATAGGGTCGACCTCTCTAAGTCACAATATAATAATAATAATTATTATTATTATTATTATAATTAATATTATCTAGATTAATTATCTTTTACATTTATTAATAATCACATTAAGGTAGGGTCGACCTGTACCCTTTACATAACAATTAGGGTTATAGGCAGGTCTGACTCTTGAACAATATATAGCAAAGGATATGATACACCCACTAGTGCTCATCCATTAGGGGCACATCCATAAGGATGTCATATCTCTGGTTCACTACATTACATAGAAGAGCCAGATCTTCATACGTTCACTCGTGCTCATCCACAAGCACGTCCACTTTACAAATCTTCTTTCCCACTGCCTCACACAGGAGAATCATCTGGAGTCTTCTCGTCAACTTTGCTGCCCAGAGGAGGCTAATACATCATCTTCATTTTTTTTCACATGATGATGCACCCAACACTTTGGGATTTCACACATTCACCTTGTGCTTAGCCACATGCACGTCTAACTCAACAGATCGTCTTTCCCATCGGATAATCATCCGGAGTTCTTCTCAACTCTTTGAATGGAGGAGGTCATATCTACATTCCTAGCTCTGTCTCGGGAAGGAACCACGTACCCTTCTTAGGGGATTTCTCTCAAATTTGTAAGCTGAGAGAAAGACTCACATAGCTACAATGATCCACATCTCACAGGTTTGTAAGCTGGAGAATGTCTCACATAGCTGCAATCATCAACAATAAGATGGGACACATTGCGAAGAATTGTCCTGCCATAAGAGAAGAATACAAGAAGAGAAATAACAAAATACATCATGCCCATGCAGTTGAAGATGATAAGCCACCCAAGAAGTTGACTAAAGAAGAGATTGAAGATTATGTTTTGTTTTTAGCCCTCTTAGGATCAGTAACCCCTGGAAATGATACTTAGCTCATAGATAGTGGTGCTTTTAAACACATGACAGGTTAGAAAGACATTCTTTCTAGCCTTACATAAAAGAACTTCCCCCAGAAATTTCCACTTGGAGATGATTATTAGTACCCTATCAAAGGAATGGGAGAATCCACCTACAAACTTGATTCAGGTACTTCGATGAGAATGAAGGATGTACTTTATGTACCAGGTTTGACAAATAACTTACTTTCTATCTCAACTCTAGATAAGAAAGGTTTCAGGATTGCATTCATAGATGGTGAAGTGCTTATGTGGCCTAAAGGAAAAACTATAGAAGATGCAGTTGTTATTGGAACAAAAGAAGGTGGGTTGTACAAGTTAAAAGATCACTCAGTTGTAGCCTTGACTCACTCTATTGAAAGTTCTTGTGAACTTTGGCATAGAATACTAACTCACATCAACTACAAAGCCTTACCATATGTAAGCAAGGTAGCTACAGGTTTACCAGAATTAAAGGTTGATCATTAAGGTGTATGCAAGGGATGTGCACAAGGAAAGAACATAAATAATCTTTTTCCAAAGAGAGACAATGAAGCAAAAGGAATCTTGGAACTTCTCCAATCAAATGTATGTGGTCCAATGCTATCAACCTCTCTAAGCGGATATGTATAGTATGTATCTTTTATTAATGATTACTCTCGTAAGACTTGGGTTTATTTCTTTAAATAAAAAGATGAAGTACTTGGAAAGTTCAAGAAATTCAAAGCCTTGGTAGAAAGCCTCTCCGAAAGGAAAATCAAGATACTCAGGTTAGACAATGGAGGAGAGTACACTTCAAATGAATTTGGAAGTTTTTGCAGAGATGTCGGGATTAAGAGGGAGCTCACCACTCACTATAATCCTCAACAAAATAGTGTAGCAGAAAAAAAGAATAGAACGATTATGGAAGCAGTAAAGACTATGATTCATGATCAAGATCTTCCAATGCACTTATGGGCTGAAGCAGCAAGAACAACAATATATGTCCAAAACAGAGTATCCCATAGTGCACTTGGATTCAGAACTCCCGAAGAAATGTTCACTGGAAAGAAGCCAGAAGTAAGCAGACGAAAGTATTGAAAAACATAAGGCAAGATTTGTGGCTCATGGTTTTTCTCAAAAGGAAGGTATTGACTATGAAGAAACATTTTCTCATGTAGCCAGATACACTTCTATTAGAACCATCATAGCTCTTGCACCGGAAATGAAGTGGAAGTTACACCAGATGGATGTAAAAACAACTTTCTTAAATGGTGTTATTGAAGAAGAAGTGTATATAGAACAACCACAAGGGTTTGAAGTTGAAAATAGAAAGCCTCATGTATGCAGGTTGAAGAAATCTTTGTACGGATTGAAGCAGGATCTTAGAGTTCGGTATGACATAATTGATAGTTTCCTAACGAGCTTGAGCTTTACCAAAAGTAAAGTTGATCCTAACCTTTACTTCAAGGTTATGAATGATGAACTAGTTATATTGCTACTATATGTGGATGACTTATTCTTAACAGAAGAAGAAAAGTTCATCACAAATTACAAGAAGAAGATCACTGCAGAGTTTGAGATGAAAGACCTAGGCCTGATGCATTATTTCTTAGGTCTTGAAGTCTAACAAAGCCCAGAGAATATCTTCCTTAACCAAGGAAAGTATGCAGTTGAAATACTGAAGAGATTTGACATGTTGGAATGTAAAGTCACGAACACACCCATGGAAACGAATTTGAAGCTCCTAGTTGATACTTCGTCAGAGTTGGTTGATGCTACTCTATACAGACAAATTATTGGATCGTTGATGTATCTGACAAATACCAGGTTAGATATATGCTTTGTTGTGAACACCTTGAGTTAGTATCTAGTGGAGCCCAGACATGTTCACCTTATAGTTGCAAAGCATGTGATGAGATACCTTAAGGGTATGTTGGATTATGGTCTTTGTTATACTGGAGATCATGACTTCAGACTGTATGGTTATACTAATTCAGATTGGGCTGGAAGTGCTTTAGACAGAAATAGCACTTCAAGATGTTGTTTCAGTTTGGGGTCAGCCATAACTTCATGGCAAAGTAGAAAGCAATCCAGTATTGCTCTCAGCACGACAGAAGCGGAGTATATTACGGCATGTTCCGCCAGTTGTGAATCCATATGGCTTCAGAAGTTGTTGACAGGTATGTTCGATCTAGAGATGGAAGCCACCATGATTCTACGTGATAACCAGAGTTGTATAAAGATGACGGAGAACCCAGTGTTCCATGATAAGTCGAAGCACATAGAGATCTGATATCACTACATTCATGATATGGTGCAGAGGAGAGCTATAAATCTCCAATATGTTGGCATAGACGAGCAAGTTGCAGATGTATTGACCAAGCCTCTGTCTCGTGTGAAGTTTGAGTACTTCTGAGACAAGTTTGTTGTTGTCCGAAAGGAGCTCCCTCAAAAGAGGGAGTGATGTTGATAATACTATGGTATCATGACCAACAACGGGTAGCTCCGTTAGGATTTTATATCCTAGGGGATTGATCATCCATGGGAAAATCCCGAAGGTCTGGTAAGGACGGTCTGTCAGAGTACTTGTGCATGCATATGCCAACTATGGTTAGTAGTGGTAGCTCCGTTAGGATTTTATATCTTAGGGAATCTTATGATTCCTGGGAAGATCCTTAAGGTCCGGTAAGGACGGTCTGTCAGAGTACTACGTGGTATCTTGTTAGGATTTTATATCCTAGGGAATCTTATGATCCCTGAGTAGATCTCGAAGGCCCGGTAAGAACGGTATGTCAAAGTACCACAAATGATGTTGTTTCATCCTTATGTTGTTGATATTGTTGTTTTAGCCTCATGTTATTGATGATGTTGTTGTTTTAGCCTCGTGTTATTGATGATGTTGTATCAACTTTGTGTTGTTGATGATGTTGTTGTTTCAGCCTCGTGTTGTTGATGATGTTGTATCGGCCTCATGTTGTTGATGATGTTGTTTCATCTTCATGTTTATGTTGATGATGATGATGATGTTACTCCAGCTCCATGTTGTGAACGATGTTGATATTGATGATGAGAAAAAACTTTCGATGATTTATAGATGTACCAATCAGTGTTCCAGATATTGATGATGATGCTTCCCTCTCCTTCTCTTGATGTTGATGTGTTGGGTCATGTCAGTAGAATACCCTTCTCATTAAGGGGAAGTGTTGAATTATTGTAACTTCGAAGAATATTCTAATTATATTTGAGTTATTATCTTATAGATCAAATCCCATTTTGCGGATTGATCATGTCGAGTCTTGTATAAGATCAAATCCCCTTTTGTGGATTGGTCAAACCATATTTGTATGGTGGTATTTGTAAAGTCCGCCCTTAGTGTTTGTAAAGTGGTTTTAACCACTTATAGAAGAAGTCGGCCCTACCAAGTGAAGAGACATAACCCTAACACCTCCTCAACTAGTATTTATATGTGAGGATGGTGCCTCACTTGAATACACTCACACACAGTCATCTAGTGCGCATATCTTTAAGGCATTTGCAGTTGCAGGAGGAAGGAGAAGAGAGGCGCATGCTCAGTCTTAGTTCATTCTTGGTGTTTTGGTCTTAGTCTTAGCATTGTATTGACAATATATTATTGAGAAATTTTTTGTTGGGTTTTCTCCCCCGTGAGGGTTTCCCAGGATAAGATGTTGTGTACCTTGTGATTGCATTTCTTTCAGTGATCCTCTTTATGTTGTTGTTTTGGAAATGCATTGAATGCTCATGTAATTTGGAAATAACCTAATAACAACACTAAAACTTAACATTTAGTTCATGTTACATTTGTCAATCTTTTTGCATACCTCTTATTTTCTGCAATTTTCCATTTTGGTAAAATATTCTTACTCCATAGATCAACTTTCTATTCTCTAGATTTAAAATTAGATTTCATTTCAGTTTCTATTTACAGTTTTATTTCCAATTTTGAGTTGATTTAATTAGTCAATGTGTGTTAAATGTTCTTACAATCTTCAACCTTCACAAGCCAACTTAGTACTGTTACAAGAGCCAACACTCATTGAGGCAATACAACCTTGTAACATGATTTTCTACCAGTGAGACTGTGATAATTTTATATTGGAGGAATTGAAACTCATCTTAGAATCCTTTTATTTGAATGAGTGATTACTATTCTTTTCAATCCTTAAACTTTCACAAGTTAACCGAGTATTGTTACAAGAGCCATCACTTGTTGAGGCACTGAAAACTTGCAACTTGATTTGCTACCAATGAAACCATTATAGCTTTAGATTGAGAAGATTAGTTCTTGTTTTGCTCCAAGTATTAGTATAGATTTTAGAATAGGTTCTAATCTTGCACATACTGTGTTTGCATCTCACAAACTTACGCCTCCGAATTGATAATTAATGTTCAAAACTCATGCAAATAAGTTGCCAAACACCTTATAACATAAAATTTATTATATTTGTTTAGTAAGTTATTATTTGCACTGTATAAATCAGGATCCATTTAATTGCTTACAATCAATCATTCAAATACATAACAATGTATTAAATGTTTTATATACTTATTGTGAAAGGGACACTTCAAATATGAGATCGTATCATAAACTACAAGAACACAGGTACAAGAAAAACTGATTAGAATTGAATGATCCCCAATCACTGCACCATAAAACCAATAGAGAACATATGGAAATAAGGTAGCCCTATGTGTCAATGCTCCATTTATTGCAACAATGTTAAATATGAATCCATTTTGTACAACTAAACCACCAGATTTCATGTTGTAATTTATTAGTGGTCAATTTACAAGTACCAATATGTGGAATGTGCTTTTGGATGAAATACATGTCATAATAACAACCAAGTT
>ML824728.1:98950-109334 GCA_009831015.1 Picea engelmannii | reverse complement strand
TTTTATAAATGTGATTTGAAAAATTATTAAATAATAATAATAAATCTATAATATAACAACTTAAAACAATTTTTAAATAAATCAAATCAACATTATATCATTGTCAAATATGATGACATAAATTGAATAAAATGATATGGCATGAAAATGATTATAATAAGTAATTAGAAAATTAAAATATCATTGTCAAATATGATGACATAAATTGAATAAAATGATATGGAATGAAAATGATTATAATAAGTAATTAGAAAATTAAAATATCATTGTCAAATATGATGACATAAATTGAATAAAATGATATGGCATGAAAATGATTATAATAAGTAATTAGAAAATTAAAATTATAAATTTGATATATATTTTAATTATTTAAAAAAAAATATGAAACAATTAAATGATGAAAAATTAGTGAAGACTCATTATTAATTTTATAAATGCGATTTGAAAAATTATTAAATAATAATAATAAATTTATAATATAACATCTTAAAACAATTTTTAAATCAACCAAATCAACACTATATCATTGTCAAATATGATGACATAAATTGAATAAAATGATATGGCATGTCGATGACTATGATAGGTGTGGAAGGATAGGGCAATAGGTTTTGGTGTGAAAGTTTTTAGAATATGTGATGGTAGCTATGACTATGCTCAATGGCATTATGTACCCAAACAAAAGCAGTTGGTAGATCCTTCAGAGATATGGTCACAGGGGAGGCAAACCCAGATCCTTCAGAGATATGGTCATAGGGGAGGCAAACCCAAATCACCCTGGATCTAAAATGGGGGGTAGAAAAGGACCCAACGGAGGAGGACATTGTTGACAGGTAGAACCAACAAGTGAAACAGTTGGAAAACAGGTTTTGAGAACAACTATATAGAGGCAACACTAAAAACCATTGACAAATTACATTTGGTGGATATCCAAACAAGCAACGAATTTCACACATGGGACAATAAAAGAGGTGGAGCATGTCAAATTGCAGTCAAACTAGATACCTTTCTAGTCTCATAATCTCTTATTCAGAGGAAAGATCCTATATCATTAGATATCCTTCCCTATGATAGTTCATATCCTTTCATGGGAAAGTACCCTCATCCTTAGACAGACCAAAGCCCTTTAGATTTAAGAAATTTTGTTTGATCACCCTGACTTCATGCAAAACATAGGAACATGGTGGAAGGGAGGAAAACTATTCAAGGATAAAACATTTACCAATTTCAACAAAGGATTAAGAAAATCAAGCAAAGAATCAAAATGTGGAACAAGAAGGTATTTGGCAACATCTTTCAGGCTAAAATACAATTAGAAAAAGAAATAAACATCGTAGACAACTATCATTCAAGCACAAAGATCAGAAGAACTGGCAGGCCGAGAATTCTACATCCATAGAGAGAATGCAATCCAAGAAAAGCAAGAAGAAGTATTATGGAAGGAAAAATCAAGAATTCATTGGCTAAAAGAAGGTGACAAAACACCATATTTTTTCAAAATTTATTGATAAACGGAAGGAACATGAATATAATTGTTTCTCTTAAATCAATCTCTGGGGAAAAGCTTAAGAAACATTAAAACATCGAGAAATAGCTTAAAAGTCACTTCAATCAGTTGTTAATTGAGCCCTAGGATAATAGATAAGTGGCAATCCAATTCATAACAAGCTCAATCCCCTCAATGGTCTCTCATGAGCAGAATTTAAGCCTAATGAGACCCATCTCTATGGAGTAAGTCACTCATACTATCAAATACATGGTAGCAGGTAAGTCTCCAAGTCCTCATGGTTTTGCCATGGATTTCTTTCAAACTTGCTAGTCAATGGTAGGTAGATATGTATGAGAGGTCATGGAGGAATCAAGAATATTATGAAGAATTCTCCTAGCCTTCAACTCAACTTTTCTTACTGTAATCCTTAATGACCAGGATGTAAACATAGCTGACAAATTCTAGCCTATCTCATTATGTAATGTCATCTATAAAATCATCACCAAATTTATTGCTAACAAATTGAATCATATTATAAGGAGGATAATTTCTCAAGAACAAGGGAGTTATGTCGAATGGAGGAAAATTTTGGATGGTATATTTGTGGCCCATGAGGATATACATTCCATGAATTACAATAAATCCCCAGGGATGTTGATTAAGCTAGATATGCCAAAGGCCTATGACAAACTTAGTTGGGACTTCCTCCAACAAATGGTTGACTCCTTTAGATTATGTCTGGAATGGATTTCATGGATTTATAACTTAGTCTCCACTACCTTTTTTTCCATACCTATAAATGGATCTCCATCTCCCAACTTCAAACCCTCTTGAGTTATTAAAGAAGGGAACCCTCTATCCTCCTTCCTATATATCCTAATGATCAAAGGACTTGGGAGAAGCTTAAAGCTAGCCCTGAACTATAAGAAACTTAAAGGCATCAAGCTCCACAAAAAATTTGACCCTTTGTCCCACTTGCAGTTTCTAGGTGATACTCTACTCATGGGAGCACACACCATTCATGAAGATAATTCCCTCAAGTTGGTTTTGGAGACCTTTATGTTGTCTTTGGTGCCCTGATTAACCTGAGTAAATCCTTAATATTTTTCTTCAATACCCCTCTAACTATCCTATGCAATATCACTTTAATTCTCAGATATCAAAGAGGAACCCTTCCTTCTAAATATTTAGGAGCTCCTTTGCTAGAGAATGCCCTGAGAAATGCATCCTAGGAGGACCTTCTTACCAAACTTGAAGCCAAACTCAACAACTAGAATTTTGGAATTTTTACTCTTCCTCACAAGATCACTCTCATTAAATAGGTCATGCAATCCCTACCCTCTATTTATTTTATGTTCTAGCAGTACCATCTAAAATCATCAAGGACATATAGACCCTTTAGAGAGATTTCATATGGGGAGGACCTAAGAAATAAATAAAGTGGTCTTTGGTGGCATGGGATCAAGTTTATCTTCCCAAATGGGTAGGGGGACTAGGCATCAAAGACCTAGTACCTATGGGAAAGGCTCTAGTAACTAAAACCTAGTGGGGATAAAAGGAAAAGATGACTTCTTGGCCAAAATATGGAGAGGGAAATATGAAGAGAAAGCACCCATCCACATGAAGGGAGAAATCTCAAACTCACTAACATGGAATAACACATGGAATAACTTAGCCTTAATCCAAAATCATTGCTTCTAGGAGGTTCATAAATGTACGACTACGCACTTTTGGAATGATGCATGGTAGCAAGAGAATAAACTTGGGATTAAGGAAAATATTTGATAATTCAAAGCCTTCAAATTAGCTATTGGTTGGAACATTGTCCAACAATATTGGGAAGAAAACATAAAATCACAACCTTGCTTGTATAGAGCCTGGAAGTCAGGTGCGAGTTGGTCGACTGAGTTAGACAAAGATTCTACCAAAGCCTTGGAGGATCAACTCAATTCAAGGAAGATTACATATAGAAAAGGTCAAGCCATTCTCATATGCGGACATCATGGAGACGGTAACTTCAAAGTCAAACATGCATATGCACTTGAAGTTGGGCATAACAATTTGGATAAAAAMACGATTTGGAAAAAGATTTGGAATTCATAGAAATGGCAAAAAATATCAACCTTCTCATGGCTCTTAGCTCGGAAGAAAACCTTAACCTGAGACAAAAATGTGAAAAGAGGTTTTGAAGGCCCCTCTCTATGCTATATGTGTCGATTGGAAGGAGAGACTATAGAAAAATTATTCAATGATTGTCCAAAAGTGAATGTGTTATGGGATAAGGGGGGCCTAAACTATTTCGACAATAAAATCATCTCAGAAACAAGATTTTACAAACCCTTGAAAACTAGAAACTGCCCCTATACAAAAACTCAATCCTTAATGCAGTTTAGAGCCTTTTTGCGTGGCTTCTTGCTCTAGTATATATCCATAAAGAACACAAAAGAAGAATAGATAATACATATGGAACCATCTCCAATCAAACATCTAGGAAACACTTGGAGCAACCTCTTGGTCTAAGGAGGCCAAACATCCTCAAGATAATGAAAAAGAATAATCTTCTCAGTGTGGTAGCTATATCATCACACAAACTCTTTTAAATGACCTCTCAAGAACCCTAAATCCTCTTCCAAGGAACCATGGTCCATACCTCCTCAATTCATCAAGCTTAATTTTGATGGTGTCTYGAAGGGAAACTCGAGACAATCATGGGTTGTATTTTTCAGAGATTCAACATGCTCCATTTTCTACTTCTTTTCTCTTCATGTTGGTAACATTACCAACAACGGATTAGAGTTAGCAGGATTTTTGAAAGGAATACAACTAGCCATACAACTCAACTTCAATAACCTGATCATAGAGGAGGAGTCACAACTACTCATCCAAGCCCTATCTATGATCATCCATGGTAATCACCCAGATAAAATATCTCTAAATTGGCATCTTTTATCAGGGTTAACACAAGTTTTGGAGCTTGCCAAGCCTATATCAACCAACATCCCCTCCCATGTATGAAGGAAATCCAATGGCTTGGTAGACAAATTAGTGAATCAAGGGGTTATTTAGGTAATATATGACAGACTATGGCTCTAGAGTGATCAAATCCCTAATCAACTAAGAGACAACTGCTCTTAATTCAACATCAATGACAATGAGCACATGGATGGGATGTCATATGCCAATGCCACCACCCTCCACATGAGACATGTGGATATTGTCCTCCAAACAGATGTGTGTTTCATCATGTGAAAATGAGAAAAGGTGTAGGGTGAGGGAATTCATGCCCAAATAAGCTCTTATGTCATGTAAGATTGCAATTGAGTTGGTGACAAGGCCAGAGTTATGTGCCATCATGGAAGCAATAAGCATTTGGTTATTCCATTTCTTGAAGGTTTGGGAAGGTCCAAATCTCATGGATACTCATGTAGCTCAGACATTCAATGATAGTGGAAGAGATTTCTTGAGACCTCAGTTTTGAGTATCACTAGGTTAAACACTAAGTTAGACTAGGAATCTAGCAAATAAGGTCTTGCAAAAGGTCAAAACCAACAACCAAAATCCCAATCCCACAAAGCCTTCCCATATATATAAACAAAGATGAAAAGGATGCCATGAAGGCATCCAAGGATTTCCATATAGATGCTCTCATAACAAAGGAGATGGCACACTTGGAAAATTTTGTTAAGAAAAAGAGGAAAAGGATAACAAAAGAATAAATTGAGGCAAACTAGAAGGGTTGGCTCCCTTATTCAAGCTTCCCTAGAACCAAAGACACAAAAAAAATTAAGTTGATAGAGCTTTATTGGCTCAACAAAGATTTAGTTTCCCAAGTTGTGGAGGAAAGAGGCCTCCAACACCCACAAGTTGGATTTGATGGATATGAAATTTGAAGTGGTTTTGAAAGTAGTCTTTGACATTAACATCATAGATTTCAACCACATCGTAGATTTCAACCCCTAGGGCAGTGTCAGTGATAACATAACATATTCTAAATAAACTATAGGATCAAAGGGCACCCCCAACTCGATCCTAATTGAAATAGACCCCCTTGTCAACACAACAAGCTCAAAATGATATGTCACAGACACCCAACTTTCAATGTATCACCCAACTTTCAATGTGTCACATACACTATGTACAACTTAAACTAGTATATGTTCATTGTCTAAAGATTATATGACAATTTTAAACATTAAACAATGACTCTTTTATGACTTTTTGTGGTTTCCCTAATAACAAACTCACATGATTATACTATTTTTTTAATATGATATTAATAAAAAAATCCTACTAATTTATTTATGTATTTGTATAAAATACATGAAACAAAATTCACTTATAGTTACAAACATATAGGACTTGAAGTACTAATGACCATCTCCTTATAGTTTCACCATTAACAAAGAGAGTTGTTAAGCAACAAGTCCCTACCAAAACTTAGCCTGGGACGGGTGCTACTGAAATAGGCTCTGCTACTGGTGAATCTGCATCTCAATCCAGTCCTGCTCCTACTACCCTTGCTTCCTCTCCTGTCTCTCTAGCAGCCTTTACCTTTATCTTTGCCTCTATCTATGCTGCTAGGTTCCCATCTCGATCTGTCTTTCTTTCTGCTGGTGCCTCCACCCATGATGATTTCCAGTAGTTCTGGTAGACAGAGAAGGAATTGTGAAAGCCGATGTTCCTTTTAGGAGGGCAGAATCAAAGTATAGTGTTGAACAAGTAGGTGTAATGTTGATTTATATGGTGGTGGACTTTACAGTGCCAAAAAGGTAAGAAGCTTTTGTTCCAATAACGTGCATCCAATAGAATCGATGGTTGAGTATTATAGCTGTTAGTATTTGTTCCTAAGAAAAGTTTGGAATTCTTCACAACAATAAAGAGATTCTGAGCTACTGTTACCCATCTAATTTCTCTGCCCTGAATAATAATTATGAATCTGCATTTGAGATTCTTTTTCGACTCTGCATTTGAGATTCTTTTTCTAGTGCCTCACGTTATAATTTTGTAAGAAAATAACAAGGGAATTATAGTGTTTACTCAATGGTGGAGAATGTAGACAATTTGATTGATCTGGAATTTCTCATGTAATGCATCTTTGCGTCTTGCTTTCTAGTTTTTTTAGTTTGGAATTTCTCATGTAATGCATCTTTGCATCTTGCTTTCCAGTTTTTTTAGTTTGTCTTAAATCTTGTTCCTTTCTTATTTATAAGATGTTGTCAAGGTAGTAATGTTTTTGAAGTCTTGGATAGATATCGTCATGGCTTTTTCATAGAATCTCTGATTTTCTGTGGTTTTGTTATTGTAGGAGGAAGGAGAGTCAGTCTTAGTGTGATTATAGCCTTAATTTATTTGAACGTAGCTTTGTAGGCATAATAATATAAGGCTCTTTAGAGAATTTTTGAAGTCTAGGATAGATATCGTCATGGCTTTTTCATAGAATCTCTGATTTTCTGTGCTTTTGTTATTGTAGGAGGAAGGAGAGTCAGTATTAGTGTGATTATAGCCTTAATTTATTTGAACGTAGCTTTGTAGGCATAATAATATAAGGATCTTTAGAGAAACGATCAAAGGTTTTTTTTGGTTGGTGATTGTAGATTCAATTCAACTCCAAACAAAATCATCAACAAGTACTATCTAGGCCCAACCCCACTAGAAGAAATGGCAAGGTATATCAGGTTTATTTATTTATTTAAAGAGCTTAGTTATTACAATGAAACTAAGACATGATTATTCATCAATGACATGTCTTGAGGATAAAACATCTCAAACCTAAGGTATCAAAGTCATCACCTTGTATGCAGGCAAATTGCAAACGATGTCGGTCCATGTGGGAATAACCGGGACTCTCTTTTCCAGTTGGAGCAAGTCATGGCCAGCATGGGCGAGTTTTTCTCATCATACTTATCCTTAAATACTTCATACCTGCATGTTCGTAATACATTGTTTGTTAAATTCATTACTTTTTATTATAATGTCATAGGCCACGAAGACGGGTGATCATTCCTTGGAGACTACTTTTCGTGATTCCTTCAACACATTATGAGGAGGTCATCCACTTTTGAGGTCATTCTCCACATTTTCATGAGGTCATTCCACTTGGAAGAAAGGAACATTGGAGCATTACTTGCTTAGGAGGTTACTTCACCTTGTTTTGAGACCTCCACATCAAACTTTATTTGGAATGCGTGCTAGGAGTGAAAATCAGCCCCACTCTTTGTGGGATGTTCCTCTTGCATGAGGGTTTTATTTACATGTGGCATCATTTGATTATGTTTTGACTTGGTATCCTTCTTTGCGTGGATGATAACTCTTGTTTTTTGGTCTTCTAGGATAATTTTCAATAAAAGAATTAATAAAGAATTAGAAGGAAGTAGAAGCCTCCATTATAAATAGAGGCTCTCCTCGCATTCCAAATCATTGTTAATTGTTGGAGATCATTTTACAAGCCATTAATAGAAGATATTTCTCAGAGTTTTTGGTGTCAATTTTTTTATCTCTATATTTCTTTATTTTCTTTGTTCATCAATGATATTAGTATGAATGCTTGAGACATTGCTAGAAACACTAGTACATTGGGCTCAATTTCCAAAAATTTATTGACAAATTTGCATCGCAAAAACGTCTCACGTGTGACAAAACCTTCAACCCATTTTTGTCAAAAATGTGTCGTCGAATGAGCGATGAACTATATTTCGGTCATAAGTTTGACAATTATCAACTTCAAAGTCTGAAAGACTTCTCCAATGGAATTTCTTCATAGGTCTGTCAACACATTGACGAGTGTCTCCAAAGGAAGTCCATCGGAAGTCTGTCGGAACTTCCGACGAACTTTCGTTTAATTGATGGACAATTTACCGATGAAATGGATTTATCTACAACAAAAAGTTCCATTTCTTTTCATCAGAATTCCAACAAAAAAATGGTTTTTCCCTACAATGAAAATCTATAACATGCATTGTACAATCGACAACATTTCTTTGAAATTAAAAAAAAAAAGTAATTCCAAAATATAAGGCAACATATAAGTATTGATGGCTAGTTAGGAGGATAATGCTCGATGTGTCCTAAAAAATTGGACTTATATCCAATTAGACCACTTGTCATTTTATGCTAAGGACTTTATGGAAATCATTTGTTAAACCTAAGTATCGTTTTCACCTAGTCCCTCATGCCAAGGGATAGCCTTATTGCCCATTGTCTTGCTTGTTAGCACTCAAAATGTATTGATAAAATTTTAGCACCTTCATAAAATTTAGGCTAAATTTGCCTTTTTTCCCGATCTTTAGCCATTTTCACGATTTCCAAAGTTTCCATTAAATCTTGACAAGCTCCCATTGATTGATTTTGCCTAGAAACTCCTATAACCTGCATGGAAAAAAATAAACATTTTTTTCATCAGTTTCCCTAGATCTTTACTTTTATAGTTTCTCATATTTTTAAATAAAAATAGAAACTTTATCTGTTTTATTTAGCCATCTTTTACCAAAAATGGGTGATCTTTACTTTTATAGTTTCTCTTTTAAAAACAGAAACATTATATGTTTTATTTAGTCGTCTTTTACCAAAAATGGCCGATCTTTACTTTTATAGTTTCTCACATTTTTAAATAAAAATAGAAACTTTATCTGTTTTATTTAGTCATCTTTTACCGTGGTGTGCGTTTAAGTGTCAACTACTTTCTCATATATTTAAATAAAAATAGAAACTTTATATGTTTTATTTAGTCGTCTTTTACCGTGGTGTGTGTTTAAGTGTCAACTACTAATCTTAAGACATACCACATATTTATGCACCGATTCCACAAGCCAACACTTAACCTTACACAGAGACCAGCACCAAACACACCAGACCTTTCCTTAACTCATTGAATAACTATGGGAGTATAACTGGCTATAAACAACAAAGTCGTTGTTATCCTCTTACATGTGGGATTTTGCTCAAATGAGTAAAATAAAAAAATAAACCCTATACCTAGTCATATGGCGCACGATAGGTATCTAAACTTTAGTAGTAAGCGATAGATCATTGCTTTGATTAAACATGTGTGAAGCTTACACAATACCAACTCAAAATCAGAAGTGATAGTGAGGTTCAACAGTAACTCATGTTTCAATGGTGAAAGTATGTGTTCTCTTGCCTTTGCATGTGCAAGACCTCGAAGTTTCTAAATTAATGGATTGTAGGCTAGAGTACTATGATATCAACAAGATTTGTTGACAAGCTTGATTTTAAATTGTTCAAGGAACAAGATTTGTTGACAGGCTTAGTTTTAAATTTTTCAAGGATCACATGATGTGCGTCTGGGTAAGCACCGACCATGACATCAATGGAGCAATTACATTTTGCTTAACATAGTTGGTATTTCCCATGGATGTCCATATTTTAACAACGCAAAGTCATCAACTATTGTCCAAGAATTTTTTCCTTTTGTGAGTAAGTTGTCCATTAGATTGTCATTGAATTTAAGAAGGACAACAAGGGTAAGAAAGAAAGAAAGAAAGTATTTTTAACATCCACGAGGCTAAAAATAGCCTATGGGACAGATTGCTTTTCCATCTAGCTTTTGTATTCGACCCTTTTCCTGTGAAGTTTTACAATAATCACTCCCAGCTTCTCGACACACTCTTTTCTGAATAGATTATCCCAAGAACTAGCTGCCAGAATACCTGCATAATTTTCCCTGATGTCTTTGAGGGCCTCACATTCTAAAATGAAATGTTTTTTTGTTTCCACTTTTCTGGAAGAGAACAAAATACATACTCTTTCCTCCCACATTTCTTTTGGCCTTTTCCAGCGCCCTGTTTCACTACGGAGTTGATGAGAATTAGTCCTTAATTGAGAAATAAGAATTTTAGATCTCCAAGAAATATTGGCCCCTATGTACGCCTTTTG
>ML824728.1:49057-59508 GCA_009831015.1 Picea engelmannii | reverse complement strand
AGGGCTCCAAGGGAGAAGGAATTGGAGGTGGACAGACTCACTCAATAAAATTTACCGTCACCCTTTTGAACCTCTTTAATTCTTTTCCCAGCTCTAATGTTTTCTGACATTCTTCCCCACAGACTTATACTGAAACAAATACCTATTTTTTGTTCACCAAGAAGACCCGCAAACCCTTTTTGAGGCGTCGTTATTATAGAAAACTTGTCGCAACGTCTGTTAAATGCAACATATTTATAGATTTTATCACGTCGTAATTCCAATGTTATATAAACCTAAGTGACCGCTAGTATTTTGACTTGGTCAACATATTAAGGTGGTCATTGGAGGGAGAAAACCTAGTTTCCACAACGTCGCAATTGCAACAACAATCTTCACAAACGTGGCAAGAGAGACGTTTATGTCATAAATGTGGCAATAGAGACAACTAGGTGGAAAACATGGCAAGATCGACGACAACGTGGCAAGAGAGACGTCAACGTGGCAAGAGAGACGTCAACATGGCAAGACCGATGTTATTGGGCAAGATGATTTTTTTTCTTTAATTTCCTCTATTTTGCGACAATATGGACAATTTTGTCCATAATGCCGCAAATAGAACATCGGAATTTTTACAATATGTACTAGTGCTCCCTTCAGGATTTCCTAGAATATGAAGAGCAACTTGAAAGAACGAGTCTTCCTAAGGGAAACTTGGTCAAGCAAACATATATGTTTGTGATTCTACAACTAATGCAAGATATGAATAATAGGATGATAGACTATGAGCGAAAAAGAATCTCTTATTCCTCTTACTCTGGGGCTTCTTCTTCTCTAGCATCTTTTAGAAATACAAGTGAAAGCACTTTTCAACCAAAGGCCATAATGAATCGCACTTGGTGTAACTTTTGTGAAGAAAATCATGATGAGAGTACATGTGAAGTTAAAAAAAATGCTAGAGATAATATTTTTGGAAATTGGTTTGGTACCACTATCGTTGTTTTAGATTGGAATGAACCAGAAGATGTTATGGTAGTGAATATTAGGAATAAATATTACACTACCAATAGAAAATTTGATACTCCCTACACTTCTTTTTCCCCAAGTTCATCTTCTCAAAGTGTTGATACACAAGTTGTCAAAACCTCAAGCAATCAAGGAGTATCTTCTCCTAGTCCTTCTTCCAAGTATAATATCCCTAACCAATTGGCTAATATCAAATCAGATGTTACCCTTTTGGACATGGTTTTCATCCTAGAACAACAAAAGCATCTTAAGGACTTTATGGAAGTTAAGATTTCTACCATTTCCAATCTATTTGAAGAGTCAAAGGAAGAATATTCAATTGTAAATAGAATAGGTGTAAATAACTTTAGGAACCCTGTAAAAAAACCTCCTTTCTACATATCAGTAAAAATCATGGATAAAATAGCTCACTGTTGCCAGTTTGGTCCAAGTGTGATGTCTAAAATCATCATGGAAGATCTTGGCTTATCTTGTACCAATAAAAATTCTAGAAGCATGCTCTCTTATAATAATTTGCAACAATCAACTATAGGTGAAATCAAAGATGTAACCTTAGTTTTGTGTGTGTATCTCGAGATAAGAACAACTCTCAATATCGAAGTGATTGATATTCCTATGAGTATCTACTCAATTATTTTGGGAAGGAACTAGTAAGCCTTCACTAGTGGATACCTTTAACTTGATGGTACACATTTATCCGTCCCTCGAAATGGAAACAACATTATAGTTCTTAGGGAAGGAATAATTTCACCCTATATAGAGAGCGTTCTCCAACCCAATGTAAATTATCTAGAAGAAGATTTGGGGGTGTAATCTATCTTTGTTGATGAAGGTGACACTATAATTGAACCAACTGATTTTGATGATGGCATGTGGCACCTGCATTTCAATGGCTCATGTTTAAATGAAGGTAATGGAGCCAACATCAATCTATATTCTCCTATAGGCAAAATTCACAATTTCTCTTATAGGTTGGAATTTGCTTGTACAAACAATGTTGTTGAGTTTGAAGCCTTATTGTTGGTCATTGAAAATGCATATAATCTTGGTTGTGGCCACCTTACAATCTTTGGTGATTCTGAACTTGTTGTGAATATTGTACGGAAAAATTATTTACCAAAAAATAAGTTACTTAAAATTTATACCCAAGTTGTTTGGATGTTGATTTTGAATTTGTTATCATTTAACATCACTCATGTTAAGAGCAAACTTAATTCAATGGTTGATGGATTAGTTTTTTTTTGCAACTTCTCCTACTCGAGAACTCTTACCTCAAAGACATGATTGTACGTTCCAATATCTAAATCGTCCTCACCTCCCCAATAACGTAGAATCATGGCAGGTTTTCTTGAGTGACGAAGGCATTTGAGCTTTCATACAAAATGAACCTTTTAAGCCCAAGGAAATCATCTTTGTTGAGGAAGACAAGTTTCCTAAGGGATTGACTCCTCTTGAGAATTCATTTTCGTCAAGTGATGTAGGCAACAAACAAATACATAAGGAAGATGAGTCAAAAAGGAGAGTTGGGGAAACTATTTCCTTGAATATTGGGACATCTGAATCACCAAAAATCATTAAATTAGGTGCCTAATGTTCTGATGAAGATAAAGTAAAATTCACAGAATTACTCTGTGAGTTTCAAGATGTTTTTTCCTGGTCATATGAGGATCTTCATGGTTTTGTTCCTTCTCTCATACAACATGCCATTCCTATCAAGGAAGGGGAAAAACCATTTAGGAAAAGGAAAAGACTTATTAATCCTGCGCTCGAAGCCACTATTAGGAAAGAATTGGAAAAATTGTTGAAAGCTCATATAATATTTCATGTTAAGTATTCTGAATGGGTTTCAAATCTCGTCCATGTTCAGAAAACTATCAGTTAGATCAAATTATGTGTCAATTTCCGCGCATTAAATAGGGAAAGTGTAAAACACCATTTTTTTCTTCTTAGTATGGAGATAAATTTACAACAGGTTGCAAGATCTCAAATGATTTCCTTACTTGACAGTTTTTCTAGATATAATCAAATCAAGGTAAAAAGGACTAATAGATACAAAATGACATTTACCACATGTTAGGGCACCTTTGCTTATGAATGTATGCTTTTTGGCTTATCTAACGCAGGTGCCACTTTTCAAAGAGCTATGCATATATATTTTGACATTCTAATCGGTAATATTATACAAGTTTATCTTGATGATTTGACTGTTTATTCTAAAAAATGATTGGATCATTTTGGCCATCTTAGAAAATTTCTCATGTGCTGCAGAAACTTTGGCATTTCTTTAAATCCTTCCAAATCCATTTTCGGTGTCACAAAGGATAATCTTCTCAATCACATTGTTTCTAATTCAGGGATAAGTATAGATCCCGAGAGGATTACTGCCATTCTAAACCTCCCTACCCTCACATCCAAGAAAGAAGTTCAAGATTTCATGGGTATTATTAAATTTGTTCGTAGATTTAATCCTGATTTTGTTGTCATGGTTAAACAAATCCATAATATTTTGAAGCAAGATCGTTCCTTTTCTTAGACAGATGATGTCGAAAATGATTTCCTTAGGATTAAGAAGGCAATCAGTTCCACACCGGTTTTGGTGAAACTGAATTTTGAGAAAGACTTTATCATATACACCAATACCACTGAGGAGGCATTTTTTTCTATCCTCTTACAATGTGATGACCAAAACAATGAAAAACATGTAGATTACATGATTCAAAGTCTATCAGATGACGATATCAAATAATCTTATATTGAGAAACATGTTTTTTCTCTTGTCAAAGCTATAGAAAAATTTCTCCATTTTATTTTGGGCAAACACATGCAGGTAAAGTCCCTTTGCATGTTGTCAAGTTTCTACTCTAACAAACTTACCTCTCAGGAAAACTTACAAATTGGCTTGCCAAATTTTGGGAACATGATTTTACAATCATGACTTATAATACAATCAAGGTACAAGACTCACCCCTTCACTTAGCTCATCATCCTGATCCAAGTGAAGAATTTGATGACCAAGATAACCCTCTTTCAGCGCTATTTTATATTGAAAATCAAAATATGTTTGTTGGGTCTCCTTTTTGATGCCTCTAATTACCTTATCTTGTCCTATATCTTGACCAACTTTACCTCAGATATATGCACTATTTGCCTATTTTCTTCAAAGACACGTCTCTTAGCCATCCTTGTGTATATATGAGGTAACTTATGTTTAAATCATGATTTATGAGATTTCTTAATAATTGGAATAGAATAGTTGATGTTAAATGCTCTCTAATTACTTTGATTATGTCAAGAACCAAATATCAATATAGCATAGAAAAACCTCAGAACAAGTACTCAACGCCTTGAAAAAGAGATAATTTCATATAATAAGCCTCTTCAAGGGGGCAACCTCCTTATACACCACACAAATGTTCAAGTACAAGATGATCCAAATGAAAATGTCTCCTTGGTATATATAGGAGACTAGGAGGTACAATTACAACTAATGGACTCAAGTCAACATAAATAAAATAACATTACTAATGTAATAAGCCCCAATTATGGGGTAATGAGCCACTATTTAGGGATTAACATGCCCCGACCCTTGAGACAAGTGTTGTCTGCAATGCTTGAGTAACTATGGATGCTTCTGTATAAAAGACTCATCTTCCCAAGTGGAATCTTCAGCCAATAGTTTCCTCCATTTAACGATATATTCTAAAATGGATCTATTCCTCAGCTGGTGAATTCTTGTGTTAGTGATGGCTTCAGGCTCCAGTATGATTTTTCCTTCCTCATCAAGTTCTGGCAATATAGTTTGAACTGGAATCTTATCACCTATAACTTTCTTTAAGCACGAAACATGGAAAATTGGGTGTACTCGTGAAGATGCAGGCAACTCCAATTTGTATGCCATAGTACCAATCTTTTGCAACACCTTGTAAGGGCCATAGTACTTTGGTGATAATTTATTATCCTTCTTGGATTTCTTAAGGGACATAAATTTGAATTGTTGTAATCTTAAAAACACCCAATCCCGTACTTCAAAACTTATTTCACTACGATGTTGATCTGCTTGTTCTTTCATGCGATTCGGTGCCATGGTTAGGTTGTCCTTTAAGATTTGGATAACCTGTTGTTGATGCTCGATGTGATCTTACACTGCTTGAACCTTAGATTTTTCTTTTAGAGAAGAAGTGATGGAAGGAGGGTGGTATCCATAGAGTACCATAAATGGTGTCATTTGTGTTGCAGTATGAAAGGAAGTGTTATACCACCATTCTACCAAGGGTAACCATTTGAACCATTGTGTTTGTTTATCAAAGACAAAGCAACAAAGGTATCCTTCCAGAAATTTGTTCACTATCTCGGTTTGTCCATTAGATTGAGGATGATAGGATGAGCTATGAGCCAATTGAGTGCCCAAACAAGAAAATAATTATGTCCAAAAAAGTCCAGTGAAGATGGGATCTTTGTCACTTACAATAATCTTTGGGCTGCCATGTATATTTTGAACTGTCTCCATGAATGGAGTGGCAACTGTACTGGCTTTGAAGGGATTAGAGGGTGCACAAAAATGTGCATACTTGGTGAGTCTATTAACAATCACCATGATGACACTCTTTCCTTCAGACTTTGGTAACCCTGTTATGAAATCCATGGAAACCTCCTCCCAACGCTAACTTGGGATGGCTAATGGTTGTAAAAGACCTGGGGTGTTAATTTTTTCCACCTTATTTTGTTGGCAAACCAAACATTCTGCGACAAACCTTTGAACATCAGTTTTTTAAGGCCATCCCAAAAAAATTCCTTCTTGACCCTATGGTAGGTTTTCAAAAATCTCGAGTGCCCTCCTACTAGAGAGGTGTGTAATTCCAATAGTACCTTTTGTTTGAGTTGGGAGTTCTTACATAAATATAAGTGATATTTGTACCATAGTGAATCATTTTTCCATGTAAATGTATCTGATGCACTGGAATCCTGTTGCAAATTTTGAATGAGAGTCCACACTTTTTCATCATTCTTCCATTCATCCATTGCTTCTATTATCCAATTGGGTTGGATGATTGAGATAGCACAGAGAAAGGCCTCAACATCTTCATCCTTTCTTGAGAGTGCATTTGCCACAACATTTTGCTTTCCTTTTTTATAGACAATTTCAAAATCATAACCCAATATCTTGGTCACCGATTTTTGTTGTTCTTCTGAAAATAGTCTTTGTTCCAAGAAGTATTTAAGCCTATCATGATCTGTTTTGACCTTGAAGTGCCTACTTATTAGGTAAGGACACCATTTCTTCAATGCATGTAGTATTTTTATAATTTCCTTCTCATAAATGGGTTTGTGTAAGTCCTTTCCCTTGAGTGGTCGAATTTCAAAATCCAGGGGCCTTCCTTCTTGCATTAGGACAACACCAATTCCATTTCCCGAGGCATCACATTCCATAATAAAGGTTTTTGTGAAGTCTGGATTGGTCAAGACAAGATCTTTTCACATCACCTCTTTAAGTTGTTCAAAAGCTTTAGTTACCTCTGAAGTCCATGAAAATGCATCCTTCTTAGTTAGTGTCATTAAAGGTGTTCCTATTCTTCCATAGTGCCGAACAAACTTGCGGTAGTAACCTGTCAAACCCAAAAATCCTCTAAGATTTTTCAATGTTTTGGGAATAGGCCAGTCCATCATGGACTTAATCTTGTTAGGGTCTACCTTGACACCTTCATGAGATACAATATGACCCAAATACTATATCTCCTTCACCCAAAAAAAACATTTGGATGGTTTGGCATATAGTTGTTTCTCCTTTAGTAGTTGTAGCACCTTGTCAACATGTCGTACATGATCCTCCCAAGACTCTCTATAGATTAGTATATCATCAAAAAATACTAACATAAATTTTTGAAGGAAGGGCTTGAAAATGGAATTCATCAACCCTTGGAATGTGGAAGGTACATTTGTAAGGCCAAAAGGCATGACCAAAAATTCATAATGGCCTTCATGAGTTCAGAATTCTTTTTTTGGGATATCTTCTTCCTTCATTCTAATCTAATGATACCCTGAACGAAGATCCAACATTGTGAAATAGATTGCTCCATGTAGTTCATCTAACAATTCATCAATGATGGGAATGGGAAACTTATCTTTAATAGTGATCTTGTTGATCTCTCTATAATCTGGAAACATATGCCATGAGCCATCTTTCTTGAATACCATTACCAACGGTGTAGAGTAAGAACTTTGGCTAGGTCTAATAATGCCAGCCTCTAACATTTCTTCAACCATGTTCTCAATTTCACTCTTCTAGGCATAAGGGTATATGTACGGCCTGATGTTAGGAGGAACACTCCCAGGAATTAGGTGAATATCATGATCATGATTTCGAGTGGGTGGAATACTTTTGGGAATATCTTCAAATACTTTGGAATGCTTATCAATGATCCCTTGGAGATCTAGAGGAATAGATGGCTTAGATGTTTGAACATCTAGTGAGCACAGTTGTGCAATAACACCTTGATGTTCCTTTTTCAATAATTTTGTCATGCCATTTGAGCTTATCACCTTATTGGGTTTCCCTGTGATACCTCTTAACTCAATTTATTTTCTTTCCAATGAAAATTTCGTGAAAAGTTCTTGAAAATTAAAAGCCATTGTTCCTAATGATTGTAACAATTGGATCCCTAGTACAATATCAACACCACCCATGAGTATATAAATCATTGGACTATTCATTACATATTCCCCCATAGTAAGATTGATCTTATTGCATTTTCTTGAGCAATTGATAGTTCCTCCATCTACAATCATTACTTGAAACTCTAGTGTTAGATATACAAAGAAATTGAGAGATTTGGCTAATTTATAGGGAATGAAATTATGAGTACTACCATAATCAATTATGACTATTACCTTTTTCTTTTTGATATATCCTTTGATCTTGAGGGTTTGAGGAGTGCTAATTCCATCCAATGCTTTACATGATATCGTGGGAGTCAATTCTTCAGACGGAATTGCTTCTACGTTTTCATCCTTAGATGGTTCTTGTTCTTCTTCCTCTTCATAATCTATGTAGAATAATTTCTTATCACCACACTTATGTCCCTTACTGTACTTGTTGTCACAATTAAAGCATAAACCTTTTTCTTTTCTTTCCTCCAATTGTTGAGGTGTCAACCTTGTAGGTTGAGGTGTTTTAAAAGAAGGAACATTATTCTCTCTATAGATGTTAGGATTGGTCTTTCTATTAGCCATAGCCATATTTTTACTTTCAACATTTCTTGCCACCCTAAATGCATTCGCCAATGATTTGGGTTCCCAAAGGCGAACTGTTGATACTGAGAGGGGGGTGAATCAGTATCAAGCACAATTTAAAACCTTTTTCAACTTATACTTAAACCATTCAACTATATCCAATAAGAAATGAACAATAGTATAAGAGTTACAAAAATACACCACAATACACCATGCACAATATATGAGAAACAATCAATAGTTATTGTTCAAGGGAAGTAATGACTTCTAAAGGTAGCTACAGCTTCCAAATGTAAAGGGAGGGATAAACCTCCAAGAGGAAGATACAATCATCCAATATCAAGAGAGGGTTTAACTCTCCATCCTTTCCCCTTCCTTCCACCCAATCATATATGAGAGATAACAAAACTTTACATTAAATCATCACCATCAACCAACCATCACATAGAACCTGATAATGCTTCCTGAGACTTCTTAAATTTTTGCAATTCTTCAATTCTTGGAATACTCTGATCTTATAGATAATATTACTCAATGTATTCTCTAAAACGTCTCCAAGTTTTACTCCTTGAATCCTCCCCAAAAAAGTTATAGAGAGAATGGTAGACCTTGTTCAATTTTGGTTTATTCAGGAGACCAAACTTGTACAGAATACCCTGCACTCAATATTTAACATCAAATTCTGAAACTCTCACACTAGAAACTATATTCTGTATTATTTCCAATAAAAATTTTCCCACTTCATTTGGATTCTCTATAAAGAAGTTATGATTGTTTTACCCGAAACACTTTTTTATTGACTAGCTTCAGGACTAGTCAAAAACTCTATCTTCCACAGAGTGTATCCCCATAATTATAGTGAATCAAGACCTGAAATTTTTACCAAAGGTACCTTGATATGTCTTCTCAATAACATAGCAATTTCACCATATGAATCATTCTATACAAAAATTTATAGAAAAAATGGTAAGATGACTTGAAAATAACATACCTTAGAAGACATCACTAAAAGACTTCATCCTCCCTTGAAATCCGGCCTTCTTTACTTTTGATTTCCTCTGAAATTCGACTTGTGTATCAAATGAATGTATAATGATATGTGTTTATATCATTTATGTCAATTGATTTTAACATTAGGGCCGACCTGACACTTTCTTATTTTGTAATTTTGTTCTTTAATTATCTTCAGGGCCTACATGTACTTCCTTCTTCAATTCGCTTTGTCATCTTCAAAAATTCATTTCTCCTCAACCATGAGGATCCACGTGATGTGCCACATACCATATGAAACAAAATTATGTATACTATCCATCCATAGGTGTTGTATCTGCATGTGCATTGTCCTTCATGTTCAAATACCTTCATCAATCTTGCGGTCCAAAACCCATGACTAGGGTTGACAACAACCAATCTTGCAACAATCTCCCCCTTTGTCATTGATGGCAACACTCATGCTCCCCCTATCATCATGATCCCAATTTCTCTCCCCCTTTGACATCAGTGGAAAAGGTTAGGGCTGCTCCCCCATGAGTTTAATGACAAAAGGTAACTCTCTTCTTTGGGGCTACTCCCCCTGAGTTTAATGACAAAAGGTAACTCTCTTCTTTGGGGTTGCTTCCCCTGAACGTGTGGCACACAATAATACTTCATCCTTATTTTTGGTCTTTAGGAATTTTTCTTCCTTGGAATCCTTTTGTGTGGCTTATGTCTTCTCTCTCTTCTTCATGTCTAGGATGTATATGTTGTTCAGTCTTCTTGTTGTAGTTGCAACCAATCTTCCTAAGTTATTTTCTCTGATTTTACATTTTCGGGAGTCAAACGTAAGAGTGTATCCTTGATCACATATTTTGTTGACACTGAGGAGATTATGCTTCAGATCTTCAACCAATAAGACCTTTCCTACTTTTACATTTTCACTTCCAAGCTTTACAATTCCTTTTCCAAGTATTTTGGTAGATGAGTCATCTCCAAATGCAACATTTCCACCCTTTTTCTTCAAGATGAAAAATTTGCTTTGATATCCGGTCATATGAGATGAGCACCCACTATCTATGAACCATTCATCTTCTTCTTTGCATTCTTTAGTGACTAATGTTATTTGACAGTTTTCATTTTGTGGAATTTCTTTCCTTTTCCATGTTGTAGTTGGTATATAGACATTTGGCATGCAATTATCTTCCTTCATCTCTCTGCAATCTCGTGCTTTGTGACCAAGATTA
>ML824728.1:34463-47876 GCA_009831015.1 Picea engelmannii | reverse complement strand
TCCCCAAAAGGAATCAAGGTTGGTTTCTTCATCTGAATCTTCTTTAAAAATAATTTCTTCTTCTTTAGAATTCTTGTGATCATCATCCTGGTTTCTTGGGTTATGAAAAGGACTTATCCTCCATCATTATCTTCTTCATCACTGTTGTTATCACCCCATAAATTATGGGAATCAACTTATGACTTGGATATTATAGATTATCTGTATCTAGTATTTTTATTGGGAATTGATTTTTCATTTTGAAAAAGAAAAAGAAAAAGAAAAGAAAAGAGGGCTAAAAGAATTGAAACAAAAAGCCCCATGCAATAATAGTAACTTGGTCATACCTTTCAAGCATGACCAAGTTCTTTTAAATTGTCAATGTTGATAGGTTAGTGAATACATCTGACCAGACCATCTAATCCTGGTCAGATAGCCCCTAGGATAGAACTAGTGAATACATCTGATCAGACCGTCTAATCCTGGTAAGATAGCCCCTAGGATAGAATTAGTGAATACATCTGATCAGACCGTCTAATCCTGGTCAGATAGCCCCTTAGGAAAAATAATATCTTAACCCAACAGTTTAATCTGGCTTATTTTTCTTGTGGAACTAGGTCATGATGTAGATTAATTGCTTTGCTTGCCTTGCCCAAATAAAACCCACTCGAAGAAAGTGCTACATCAAGTCTTTCCTTTCCTTAGGATAATTTGAATAAGGTCCCCTTGGTGGTGTCTATGACAAAATTGGATAAAACCCATGAGAAGGCGCTAATCCTAAGTTTTTCCTACACATGACATTTGCCGCTCCCGACCTATGCTCCATTCACCTTTCAATGGTCCAGATCACAGTGTTTGGATCAACGGTTCACATAGCATTCTGGGCCCCCTGCCCGTTCTGCCTTTAACGGAGGGGGGGGGGTCTGGAATCGACGATAATCTTTGCGCCGATTTGGACGGTCCAGAACAGAGTGCGCAAATCCACGGCTCACATTGGATTCTGGACCCCCCCCTCCATTCTAACTTTAACGGAAGGGGGGGTACGGAATTGGTATTTAAAGAGCGAGCTAAGATCTGCGGTCAGGAAGCCAGCACGCAGATCAATGGATCACGATGGATTCTGGACCCCCCTTGGTGTTCTGCTTTTAATCAAAGGGGGGGGGGGTCCGGAATTAATATTCTTTACGGCAGGCCCCCGGTTACATGTGGCGTTGTCCTATTGGTTCAGAAGTCCCATCCTCCACTTGCTGCCTGACATCCCGTCGCCCCTGGACGTCACCCTCCACTGAGCCCACTTGGTCCACTTGCTCCTGGGGTTGTGTCACTTCCCATAACTTCCGTGAGACCATGTTGTTAGTACCATAACCCCCTTCACTCATGAATAGCCTCATTTGGCGATTTTTACCCCCAATCACAAACCTCCACGTCAGTCGTCCGTATACTTGGTCGCCGTCACCTGCCATATCACCCCAAGTGGCCCGTTGTCCATTAAAAACTGGATAACATACCCGTTGTCACGCTGACCGTTTTCGCGCGTCCAACCGACCCATTTTTGAATAAAACAACCGTTTCCATTTGTATTCGTTATTCATCCATCGCGCCAGAAACCTTCTATTCCTCCATTTCTCCCGCATCACTTTCACCTACAGTCAGTCAACCCCATTAACGCAGTGTTAATTTGCAGGTATAGTTGTCGAAATGGTGTCTAAGACAAAGCAAACTGAAGAGGAAGAGAATCCTTTCATTCCTCCTCCGGTTGACCTGGATAAAATTCCCCTGGTCGATAAAGATCGCTTGATAGCGGACACTATTTGCAGTTTTGACTTCTCTGATCTGCAGTCATGGCTCCAGGAAGTTTTCCTGGACCAGAGTGACGAAATTGGACTCTAGGAGTCCAATTTGCCCTTTTATCTTTTCCCCCAAATTCATCATTTCCTAGAATTCGCCCTCAAATGCCAAGCCCATTACATCCCCGACCAGAAAGCCATTGTTTCCTCGTCCGGAGATGTCCTCTTCTTCATCACCCCAGAAGATATTGACTAGATGATGCAGATAACCCGTGCTGAATCTGCGTCCCCGCTCAACTTAGAAATCCTCACTGAACTTTACCAGAAAATGACTTTCCCCCAGAGAGCTCAGATCTTCGAGATTTTTCTCCCCACTTCTGCTCCACTCCCGTCCACCAATCCCCCGTACCCTTCTTCCTTGTTTTCCACCAAAGGAAATCAAATTATTTCTTCCCTGTGTGCCCTGCTTGGGTACTATTCTGATCAATGGGTAGATGAACCCATCCTGGGTTTTCTATCTATCTTCTCAAACGATGAACAACCGACCATGCAGTTCGACTACAACACCTTTCTGGCCCATAACATCCATGAACAATTTGTGAATTTCACCACAGAGGGCATGTTCAGGTATTCATCCATTCTAGCTTACATTTTCATCTATTTCCAAGCCGACAGGTTCAATTTCTCCATGCAGAAGATGGACGCCGACATGAGGCCACAACCACTCACAGCGTGGACTTCTCTTCTGAAACACAATTCTGTCGAATACGACTTCATAGCGTTCATCGACCAGTTTTACCACCCTGTGGTAAGTATGTTGAGTGGCATGCCTGAGCCACGGATAAATGATGAAGTCCAGAGAATTCTACACCTCTCGGACAATGCGAAGACAGGAGATTGGTACTTGTATCAGAACCACTCCGAGATCCGAGTTTATGGGTGCGAATTGTCATCGTACAAGCTTCCGAGATATATACCGGTAAGAATTTTCGCACTGGAATATATTAGACAAATTATGAATTCTGATGATATTCACTTTGTCTCCCTTAAAAAGAAGCAACAATTGCGGATCAAAGGGAAGATTGGCTCTTTCATCTGCAATAGTAGAGGTGCGGGTGAGGAAGCGGACAAAATGTTAAGGGAAATGAAATTCCTTACAAATTTCACCTGGCATTATGATCCCTGCGGGATCATTTCTGAGATGAGAGTCAAAAATAAGAATGCCCCATATGCGCATGAGCCCAAGCCGGAAATCGAGAGATTTGCTAATCAGACAGAATGGGAGCCTGATACGTTGATGGACATGGAACCAACTGTCGGGGTGGAAAAGTAGGTACCCTCAACTAGCGCGCCACCCACTGCCACACCTCAGAATCCCAAGGAAAAGAGGCCTCGACAAGAATCGTCTTCTCTCGTAACAGAGGTGTCATCAGAGGAGTTTAAGATGCATTCCAAAAAGCCAAGGACAGTTTCAACGACAGGCACGACGGTAGAGCAAGAGATCACAACCACCACATTGGCCACCCCAGGGGTCAAACCCACCAGTCTACCTTTCAGTTCGAGTCAGCACAAGGCATTAACATCAGCTATAAAATCCACAGAATCTCCCACAGATGCTCCACCAAGCAAGACCGGGCCCAAGTGGGGCATTTTTGAAAAATATGATTTGATCAAGAAGAAAAACCAGACTCTTACTACCAGCACGTATGCCCAGTTCCAGAAGCAGTCGTCCACAGCGCAACACAGGCTTCTTTCAGCATTTGATACAGAGAAAGGTAGGATGCATATGGCATACCTCCAGGCACAAGTGTCGGATCCCAAGGTTATATCAGATTATAAAAGGGCCACATTTTAGTTTCAGGCTAAAGACGTGCATCCAACAGATCAGATGGATCTGCACAATCAAACTAGCGAGATGGTTTTCCACACTTTGGCCCACACTACAGCTTCTGCATCAAAATTTCGGGTATCTTTGAGCAATTCCCAGACCCAACTAAAGCTGAAGAAAATATCATCTTTCACAAAGGAAAACAAAATCAAAACGTTGGAGGAGATGGTCCTCAAGATTGGTTATGACCCTGCGAATGTCAAAGCTGCTGAAGAGATGATAAAAAAGAAAAATGCTAACATCGCGTCTTTAAGAAAACAGCTAAAGCTCCCTCCAATAGAAGACCCACAGGCAAAGGAGATAGCTGAAAGGGAAGGTGAAAAGGATGAGATGCTGAAATTACTCATGGAGCAGAACGCTCAGTTAAAAGAGATGGAAGTAGAGATGGAAAGACTGCTAAAGGAGAAAGAGCAGGCGAAGCCAATGGAAGGCATTCCATTGAGTTCTATCCCAATTGCAGGATTGAGCACAGCAACAGTGGCAACCATTCCATCTGCTGCATCAGTGCCACTACCAGAGGGAGCAACAGACTTGGCCAAGTCTATGGAGAAAATGAACCTGCAAGAGTCTGAGATCAATAGGCTTAAGAAAGAAGTGGAGAATCTTCAAGAGCTAAAGACTTCTTTCCAGATAAGTCTGTCCAAAAATAAACAGGTGAATGAGAAAATCAAGAAGGAGTTACAGTAGCTCCAGAAACAGACAATGGAAGGAAAGACTTTAGCAGAGGTCAAAGAGATTGTGTGGACTGATATTTCTAAGTCCATAAATGAAATCTGGCCAATGTTTCAAATCATGTTTGAACAAAATGAGTTGCTCGAGATAAGCAAGCAGGCAGTGGAGAAAATCAGGATGGAGTTGGGAGACATGCCAGCACAGGCAAATGAAATCATAAGGTTCCTGAACTCAAAGACCAGGGAGGAACTTGAAGATCTGAAGATTGAAGATAGGACATAAACTATATTGGAGGTGAAACGAGTTCTAACCAAAAGGGGCCTCATGCTTCAGATAGAAGAGAAGATTCAAGTCATGGATCAAGGGGTGCATAAATTTTTCAATAAGATAGATGCTTTGCAAAGGAAAGGCCTGCCTGGTCTGAAGGTCATTAATGACAAATTAATGACACTCCCTGATTATAAGAAAAGTTTGGCTAAAGTGTCTAAGGACAATTCTAAGTTTGCAGGTATACATGGAAGCATCACAGGAAAAGCATTCATGGATGGCTTGCAGTTGGATATTAGTATCCAGCACAAGATTAAGCACATATTCGTCATCAATCTCACATTTTCTAAGTACACGGACATGGATGAAGTGTACAGAAGATTTCTTAAAGTCATAGTGCCAGGTCATATCAGATGGGAGGAGTTGTGTGATCTACTAGATTAGCAGATGAGCTCTCGCATCCAGTCACCTGTCATGTCAGAAGAGGTTGCGGTGGCACCTCGCCAACGACCTACCCCAAAAATTCAGCATACAGTTGTAATGAGTCATCAAAACAGTTTTGGTTAGTTAAGTTAGTTAGTCTAAAAATAGTATGGGCACGTCCTGATCAGTTATGACAGGAGTGTATGTATTTTGTATTACAAATACTTCATTTTCCGAAGTATCGAGGGTTGTTGATTGGAACACACTGTCGCTATCAAACTGTATCATTTTTGAAGAGATCCACCATTAATAAAGAAGAGGCATTTTACAGGATTCTTGCGTATGTTCACTGGTGATGTGATTTGCTAAGTAAATGTTTTCTTTCTCTGTATTCATTTTTTCTTCTTAATCTAATCTTTATGAATAGCGTTATGTTGCAGGATTTATCTCTGATACCCTATTTCCGATTCTAAAGATTTAAGTGTTTATCTTCTAATATCTTCAATTAAGAAATTCTTAATTGCTTGTTAGTTGAAGTTATTTTCCTCATCTGTTCTTCCATCCATCATTTTATTTACTAAAAGATCCAATGAATGTATTACCTCGCCCTGTGAAAATCTTCTTTGGTGTTTCTGGTTATTTCTCGGATTTCATTAAACACAAACCCCATAGCCCAATGGATGTGTAGAATGTCTCAACCAATTTCAAAAAACTCCTTTACAACAAAACCAACAGTCTTTATACCTAGCCTAATATATGAATTCAAAACAAAGCTAAATCATATAGAGAGATCCCTCTCTGAAGATGGAAGGGCTAGATCCCATCTTTAAAAGCGGTTGGTTAAGGTTACCTTTGTAAATTTCTTCTTTTTCAACCTCTAGGAAATTTACATAGCACTAACATAAATGGCGACTCCACTGGGGACAAACTAAAACTGCTAGTCTCACGACTTATTTCCCCTAAAAGAAAGTTTGACCCTGAGAAAAAGTAATGTTTAGAGGTTGATTAACTCTGTACATATTACTTTCAGTATCTCTCTTAGAACCTTTTGTTCCTCTATGACTGTCCCTGCAGCAGTACAACCTAATATAGAGCCCGGACTATCGAATCAAACGCATATCGCGTCAAACCTTTTTGACATAATCCTCCAAACTGCCAATAACCGGGAGGAACTCGAACATTCGTGGGCAGCCATTGAACGTGACATAGTTACTCAGGAACAATTGGAAGCTAGACGACGTCAACTTAGAAATCTCCCTTAGATTGCTTTCACCATAAAATTAAAAAAAAATAAAAAAATAGTAAAAAATATATAAAAATCCAAAAGAGTTCTGGCTCCTAAGAAGGTTCATACTCAATCTCATCCAGACCCAGAACCCTCCACAACAATAGATAATCCCGAACATTTGCTTAGACGAAAGACCTTAGCTACCAGTTCAGCGAGTTATACTCCCCTTCATAAGTTTCCTTCCTTTTCAGGAGAGCCAGATATCTTTCAAAACCTTGATCTTGATCTTCACCCGCCACGAAACCTAGTCAGAACATGGTCTGAAACCTTTGCTTCTAAGCTCACCTTCGATCCTACTGTATTGCAACCTCGAACCCCCAAAGTTTTGTCTCCTACAACTAAACTACAAATCACCACCTCTGCACCGCCTAGTCCTTCATCGCCCACATCTTCCGTCGCTACCTCTACAACCACCCAAGTCATCATCCCACCTCCTCTGCCCATCATGGAAGCTCGATATGCCCCTTTGGTACTGGCAGCGCCGTTACATGCCATGCCCCGAGACTACCAGACTAGGCTTCCACAGTTCGATGCCACTGGACCTTTAAACGCACAACAACATGTTGATAAAATGAACGACTACTTGGATTTACAAGAAGTTGATGAAGTTGACGTTCAAATGAGACTGTTCGCCCAGAGTCTGACATGGGAAGTCAAGAAATGGTTCAAATATCTACCCGCCGCATCGATCCCTGACCTTGTCGCATTCCAGAGAAGCTTCCTGGACAGATGGGGGGTAAAGAAAAACCCTCTCCAAATACTGTCAGAATACGAGAACATAAAAAGAAATCAAGGTGAAACGGTCCAAGATTATTGCACTCGTTTTAACAACTTGTATAATGCAATCCCAACTAAAATCAAACCTCCCCCGGGTTTGGCATTGATTAAATTCCCTGATGGATTTGACGCTGACATGTCTTACCAATTAAGAGAGAGAAATGCTGCCACCCTTGAAGACATGCAGAAAAGTGCTATTAGTGTGGAAGCAAATCTGTTGGCGAAACGGGCCCGTCAAAGGTCAGAAAGAAGGATCACTATCAAAGAAGAACCTTCCACGTCAACCACAGATTCCAAGCTAGATTCTTTGGCCCGAACCGTGGAATTAATGATGGAAAGAATAAATTTGTCTAATAGAAACCCTCCCAGGGACAACGCACCCGCTCCTCAGATTCGGAACCCCAATTTTAGAAGAAACCCTCCTCGAATCAAGCAAAGAGATCAAAGAGATCAAAGAGATCAAAGGGATCAGAGAGGTCCTGATCTGCCGATCAGGCCTCCCTTGCAAGAAAACTATGATGATGATGGGGGGGAAGTAAATGAGGAATTGGAGGACACTCATATCAACCTCATGGGCATTCATGATAATGAGGCCATTTTCCTTACTCAAGAAGAGCAGGAACTCTTTTTGCTAAATCAAACAAAGGTAAGTGAGGAGGCCAAGGATGCAGGACAACGGGCCTATGAAAACGCTATTTTGGAAGTGCACCGCCAACACAATCTGTGAAGTAAGAAGACAGAAGGAAATTCCTCTAAAAAGACGACTGAAACGCAGAGGGTAGCCGAGAATGAGAAAACCCTCGAGAAGACCACTGCTGAAAAGTCTTCTGAGAAAGGTAAAACTGATGCTCCGGTGAAGAAAAACGTCACCATACTGAAAAGACCGGCATAGCCCGAAGTTTCACCTGTTAATCTGCCTAGTACTTCTGACCGAAAAAATATGGTGGACCAACCAGAATCAACAAGTCAGACCCGAACACCTGCACTTTTCAGCCTGGAGGAAGAATTGGCCAAAATTAAAATTCCCGTCCCACTGACAGAGTTGATAAGCAGAGGCAGTTATCGTTCATAGGTACTAAAAGCGTTAGCCATTGAACCTGACATAGGCACCAAGGCCTTGACTATTGGATCAGTGACTCATTCTAAAACTGTGAACCTTGCTGATGATCGTCCCGAACTCCTTTTCGGACCTGAAGTAGACGATCGAGACGATACTGGTGATGTAGCTCCCTTTTACATCAGTTTGAACATTCATGACTTGATATTACACAACGCCATGTTGGATTCAGGAGCCTCACACAATATGATGCCTAAAGCAATAATGGAAAAACTGGGATTGGAGGTCACCAGGCCTTACAAAGATCTGCACTCGTTTGACTCCAACAAAGTCAAATGTATTGGTTTGATTAAATATTTGTGCATCACCCTAGTTCAGATTCCTTCGAAAAGCATGGTAATGGACGTGGTGGTTGCAGACATCCCACCAAAATATGGTATGTTGCTATCCCGGTCTTGGGGAGCTAAGTTGAAAGGAACCCTGCAACTAGATATGTCTTACGCCACTATACCAGGCTTCAGACAACAGAGGAGGTTATACAGAGAAACACTGATGAAGTATATGGTCAACAGTCAAGAGAAACCTCACAATTACCCCCTTTACTCTGCTCATTCTGATTTAGATTCGTTCATCTTGTACAATGATGGTGATACGGAAGAACAAGATACTCAGCTAATAGAAGATGTAGCTAGTCAAAATGAAGGTCCAGAAAGCGGTGAGGCAGCCAAGATGGAAAATGTAATCACTGAAGATTTCCCTGCTGATTTCTGGAGCATGGATTTCGATGGAGCTGTGAGTAAAGAAGGAGCAGGAGCTGGAGTCTGGTTGCATAATCATCAAAAAAGGTATTCAGAAAATCATTCCTACAAGTTAAATTTCCACTGCACTAACAACGTTGTTGAGTATGAAGCTTTAATGCTCGGTCTGAAGCTACTGAAGAAAGTTGGCGCTAAGCAAATAATGGTAAGGGGTGACTCTGAATTAATTAATAAACAAATTAAAGGTGAATATGCCGCTAAACATCCACGCCTTAGAGCCTACAAGAATGTTGTTCTTGATGCTTTGAAGTGTTTTAATGAGGTCGACTTACAGGTAATGCCGAGAGGTAGAATATTCTGGCCGACGGATTAGCTACGTCAGCTGCTTCCTGCAAGATTCCTTTCCGTCAAACTCGCCCATACACTGTGGAAGTGAAATGCAGACCGACAGTGCCCGATAATATCAGGTACTGGCAAGTGTTTGGAAATGATGATAAGATAGAAGACTTTCTGCAATGCAAGAACGATTTTGAATGTACAAACATAGATGTAGAAAATGAAAACGAGAATGTAAATAATTCTAAGTTTGAAATAGATAGTGTTAATACTGTAAATACGATAGATGTAGAGGATACAGTAGATTCAGGAGAGTTAGGATATGAAGAAATGGATGTCGATGTTTTACAATTGAAAAGCAATGTTTTACCTAGAGGACTTGTCCCTTTAGAAGATTTGTTTGACAGTGATGATGTCGCTAAGAAACCAAAAATAGAAGCTCATGGGAAAGAGGTAGAAGAATGTAATATAGAAACCGAAGAGAAACCTAAGATGGTTAAATTGTCCAAATCATTACCCCCAGAACAAAAGCTTAAGTACATTGAACTATTCAAAGAATATTCAGACGTTTTTGCCTGGGGCTATGAAGATTTGAAAGCCTACGACACCAACATCATACAACACAAGATTCCCATAAAGGAAGACCAGAAACCATTTAGGTAGAAGCTTAGGAGAATAAATCCCAAGTTGCTTCCCTTGATAGAAAAATAGATTAAGAAAATGTATGATGCCAAGATCATAGTCCCACTACGTTTCTCTAAGTGGGTTTCTAACTTAGTCCCTACACGAAAGAAAACAGGGGAAATCAGACTCTGTATAGATTTCTGAAACCTGAACAAATCATCCTTGAAGGACAATTACCCCTTACCTAAAATGGATCACCTCCTGCAAAGAGTGGTCAGGTCCAGTTGCATTTCTCTGTTAGATGGTTTCTCAGGCTACAACCAGGTCCTAGTTCACCCAGACGATCAAGAAAAGACCACTTTCACCACACCATGGGGCACTTTCATGTATGTGAATATGACTTTTGGTCTGATGAATGCAGGAGCCACCTTCTAGAGGGAAATGGACATTGCCTTCGTGGAAGAGTCAGGTAAGTTTATTGTCGTTTATCTGGATGATGTGACTGTGTTTTCCCAGTCTGATGATGAACGCCTGCAACATCTTAGACAAGTTTTCAAAAAGTGTAGAAGGTTTGGGATTTCTTTAAATCTCAAGAAATGTCTTTTCGGATTAGAAGAAGGAAAACTGCTGGGATACATCATCTCTAAGGAGGGAATCAGAATTGACCCCAGCAGAATAGAGGCCATACTAAAGTTAGATCACCCAAGAAATCTAAAAGAACTTCAGTCTTTTATAGGGAAAATTAACTTTCTTCGAAGATTCATTCCTAATCTAGCCGAACTCCTCTGAAACATTACCAACATTCTAAAAAAGGATGCAAAAATAAAGTGGGACTCTGAATCTAGGCAATCCTTCGAACAGGTTAAACGCGCACTCACAGAAGCCCCAGTCTTGATTAGTCCCGATTTCACTAAAGATTTCTACCTTTTCTCCTTCGCCTCTGAACATACTATTGCAGCTTTATTACTGCAGAAGAACAGTGAAGGCTATGAACAACCCATAACTTTCTTCAGCAAATCCCTAAGAGATGCTGCACTGAACTATAATATCATGGAGAAATAGGCTTTTGCTTTGATAAAGGCTATAAAGGACTTCAGGGTCTATATTCTCCACTCACACATCATAGCATATGTACCAAACGTGGTAGTGAAAGACATCTTGACACAGGACAACCCTGATGGGAGAAGGGGAAAATGGATTGCAGTAATTCTAGAATATGACATAGAAATTAAGCCCACAAAACTAATCAAAGGCCAAGGCCTTGCCAAATTGATGGCTGAATCTAACTTTCAGGCTCTGGACATTAATTTTCTAGACATGGCAGATGAACAGGGTGAGATGGTGACTCCAAACGTTAAAGAGGTTTTTCTAAACTCTCCATGGTATGCAGACCTTATTTTTGTTTTACAAAATTTACAAGCTCCCCCTGGTTTAACTAAAACTAAAGCTAGATTTTTAAAGTTGAAGGCATTGAAATTCTGTATTCTAGAAGGAAATTTATACTGGAAAGACCCTGCAGGTATTCTTTTAAATTGCTTGCTCAAAGATGAAGCTGACAAAGTGTTGCAGGAGTTTCATGCAGGTGAATTTGGTGGCCATTTGAACTGGAAGGTTACAGCCAACAAAATACTCAGAGACAGATTTTACTGGCCCACCCTGTTTGCAGATGTACATCAGAAAGTAACGGCATGTCACTAGTGCCAACTGTTTGAGGGTAAAAGGAAACTTCTTCATCTACCTCTTAAAACAATTTCAGTTGAGGCTCCTTTCCAACAATGGGGTCTGGACTTCATTGGAGAAATACGCCCTCCCTCTTCGGCCCAACATAGGTGGATTCTCACTGCCACTGATTATTTTACCAAATGGATTGAGGTCGTACCAAGCAGGCAAGCTATTGACTCCGTTATTATTAAATTTCTTGAAAATAATATTTTGTCTCGTTTTGGCTGTCCTAGAAAGATCATTACTGACAATGCAGCTGCCTTTCGGTCGAAGAAACTCATTGACTTTTGCAGTCGTTACCACATTGGTTTGGGGAATTCTACAGCCTACTACCCTCAGGGGAATGGGTTGGCAAAATCCTCAAACAAGACTTTGGTAAATATCATCAAGAAAACATTGCAGGAGAATAAAAAATCATGGCATGATAAGCTAGTATTTGCTTTATGGGCAGATAGACTGACCACCAAAAGGTCAATCGGTATGTCACCATACCAGCTGGTCTATGGTACTGAGGCTATTTTCCCAACTTCTTTGGGAGTTCCTGTCATGAAGTTACTTCAAGAAATGCACGCTGAGCCAAATGACTCCCAGAGACGAATCAATCAGATGATTCATTTGCAGCAGACTAGAGAGGATGTTTTCAATAAAACACAGGTCATCCAAGAGAACATTAAGAATATCTTTGACAAACGAACCAAGGAGGATGATTTTGAGCTGGGAGACCTGGTGTTGAGATGGGATGCCAGGAACGAGGACAAGGGAAAGCATGGGAAATTTGATCATCTATGGACAGGGCCCTACATGATCCAAGCTTTCAGAGGAAACAATGCCTTTCTGCTAAACAATGCTGATGGGTCAGATCTGCCAGGAGCACCTGTGAATGGCAGAATGCTGAAACATTATTTTCCACCTTAGTAAGAGAATTGAAGAACTCACTCTCCATCATACATACCCGTATTAATTTTCAGCCTTTACTTGTATTTTTCTGAAGTGAGGGACATTGGTCAGTTGGTTGAAGCCCAAAGAGAAGGCCCTAAGCTGTTGATCACTGTTTTTAAATATTTTCCTTAAAATCAGACCAATGAAGGCTACTAGACAGATCGGTTCAGGATGACAGGAAATTGTCTTCTTGGCACTTAACAGGGCAAGTACCATCCCCAGGTGGAGCCGCTGTTATCACCCCATAAATTATGGGAATCAACTTATGACTTGGATATTATAGATTATTTGTATCTAGTGTTTTTATTGGCAATTGATTTTTCATTTTGCAAAAGAAAAAGAAAAATAAAAGAAAAGAGGGCTAAAAGAATTGAAACAAAAAGCCCCATGCAATAATAGTAACTTGGTCATACCTTTCAAGCATGACCAAGTTCTTTTAAATTGTCAATGTTGATAGGTTAGTGAATACATCTGACCAGACCATCTAATCCTGGTCAGATAGCCCCTAGGATAGAATTAGTGAATACATCTGATCATACCGTCTAATCCTGGTCAGATAGCCCCTTAGGAAAAATAATATATTAACCCAACAGTTTAATCTAGGTTATTTGTCTTGTGGAACTAGGTCAAGATGTAGATTAATTGCTTTGCTTGCCTTGCCAAAATAAAACCCACTCGAAGAAAGTGCTACATCAAGTCTTTCCTTGCCTTAGGATAATTCGAATAAGGTCCCCTTGGTGGTGTCTATGACAAAATTGGATAAAACCCATGAGAAAGCGTTAATCCTAAGTTTTTCCTACACAAGACATTTGCCGCTTCCGACCTATGCTCCATTCACCTTTCAATGGTCCAGATCACAGTGTTTGGATCAACGGTTCACATAGCATTCCAGACCC
>ML824728.1:22352-34126 GCA_009831015.1 Picea engelmannii | reverse complement strand
GGAATCGGCGATAATCTTTGCGCAGATCTGGACGGTCCAGAACAGAGCGTGCAAATCCACGGCTCACATTGGATTCCGGACCCCCCCCTCCATTCTACCTTTAACGGAAGGGGGGGGTCCGGAATTGGTATTTAAAGAGAGAGCTAAGATCTGCGGTTAAGAATCCAGTGCCCAGATCAATGGATCACGATGGATTCCGGACCCCACTTGGTGTTCTACTTTTAATCAAAGGGGGGGGTCCGAAATGAATATTCTTTACGGCGGGCCCCTGGTTACATGTGGCGTTGTCCTATTGGTTCAGAAGTCCCATCCTCCACTTGCTGCCTGACATCCCGTCACCCCTGGACGTCACCCTCCACTGAGCCCACTTGGTCCACTTGCTCCTGGGGTCGTGTCACTTCCCATAACTTCCGTCAGACCATGTTGTCAGTACCATAAGCCCCTTCACTCATGAACAGCCTCATTTGGCAATTTTTACCCCCAATCACAAACCTCCACGTCAGTCGTCCGTATGCTTGGTCGCCGTCATCTGCCATATCACCCCAAGTGGCCCGTTGTCCATTAAAAACTGGATAACATACCCATTGTCACGCTGACCATTTTCTCGCGTCCAACCGACCCATTTTTGAATAAAACAACCATTTCCATTTGTATTCATTATTCATCCATCGCGCCAGAAACCTTCTATTCCTCCATTGCTCCCGCATCGCTTTCACCTACAGTCAGTCGACCCCATTAACGCAATGTTTATTTGCAGGTACAGTTGCCGAAATGGTGTCTAAGACAAAGCAAACTGAAGAGGAAGAGAATCCTTTCATTCCTCCTCCGATTGACCTGGATAAAATTCCCCTGGTCGATAAAGATCGCTTGATAGCGGACACTATTTGCAGTTTTGACTTCTCTGATCTGCAGTCATGGCTCCGGGAAGTTTTCCTGGACCAGAGTGACGAAATTGGACTTTGGGAGTCCAATTTTCCCCTGTATCTTTTCCCCCAAATTCATCATTTCCCAGAATTCGCCCTCAAATGCCAAGCCCATTACGTCCCCGACCAGAAAGCCATTGTTTCCTCATCTGGAGACGTCCTCTTCTTCATCACCCCAGAAGATATTGACTAGATAATGCAGATAACCCGTGCTGAATCTGCGTCCCCGCTCAGCTTAGAAATCCTCACTGAACTTTACCAGAAAATGACTTTCCCCCAGAGAGCTCAGATCTTCGAGCTTTTTCTCCCCACTTCTGCTTCGCTCCCGTCCACCAATCCCCCATACCCTTCTTCCTTGTTTTCCACCAAAGGAAATCAAATTATTTCTTCCCTGTGTGCCTTGCTTGGGTACTATTCTGATCAATGGGTAGATGAACCCATCCTGGGTTTTCTATCTATCTTCTCAAACGATGAACAACCGACCACGCAGTTCGACTACAACACCTTCCTGGCCCATAACATCCATGAACAATTTGTGAATTTCACCACAGAGGGCATGTTCAGGTATTCATCCATTCTAGCTTACATGTTCGTCTATTTCCAAGCCGACAGGTTCAATTTCTCCACGCAGAAGATGGACGCCGACAAGAGGCCACAACCAGTCACAGCGTGGACTTCTCTTCTGAAACGCAATTCTGTCGAATACGACTTCACAACGTTCATCGACTAGTTTTACCACCCTGTGGTAAGTATGTTGAGTGGCATGCCTGAGCCACGGATAAATGATGAAGTCCAGAGAATTCTACACCTCTCGGACAATGCGAAGACAAGAGATTGGTACTTGTATCAGAACCACTCCGAAATCCGAGTTTATGGGTGCGAATTGTCACCGTACAAGCTTCTGAGATATTTATCGGTAAGAATTTTCACACTGGAATATATTAGACAAATTATGAATTCTGATGATACTCACTTTGTCTCCCTTAAAAAGAAGCAACAATTGCAGATCAAAGGGCAGATTGGCTCTTTCATCTGCAATAGTAGAGGCGCGGGTGAGGAAGCAGACAAAATGTTAAGGGAAATGAAATTCCTTACAAATTTCACCTGGCATTATGATCCCTGTGGGATCATTTCTGAGATGAGAGTCAAAAATAAGAATGCCCCATATGCGCATGAGCCCAAGCTGGAAATCGAGAGATTTTCTAATCAGACAGAATGGGAGCCTGATACGTTGATGGATGTGGAACCAACTGTCGGGGTGGAAAAGCAGGTACCCTCAACTAGCGCGCCACCCACTGCCACACCTCAGAATCCCAAGGAAAAGAGGCCCCGACAAGAATCGTCTTCTCCCGTAACAGAGGTGTCATCGGAGGAGTTTAAGATGCACGCCAAAAAGCCAAGGACAGTTTCAACGACAGGCACGACGGTAGAGAAAGAGATCACAACCACCACAGTGGCCACCCCAGGGGTCAAACTCGCCAGTCTACCTTTCGACTCGAGTCAGCACAAGGCATTAACATCAGCTATAAAATCCATAGACTCTCCCACAGATGCTCCACCAAGCAAGACCGGGCCCAAGTTGGGCATTTTTGAAAAATATGATTTGATCAAGAAGAAAAACCAGACTCTTACTACCAGCATGTATGCCCAGTTCCAGAAGCAGTCGTCCACAATGCAACACAGGCTTCTTTCAACATTTGATACAGATAAAGGTAGGATGCATATAGCATACCTCCAGGCACAAGTGCTGGATCCCAAGGTTATATCAGATTATAAAAGGGCCACATTTGAGTTTCAGGCTAAAGACGTGCATCCAATAGATCAGATGGATCTGCACAAGCAAACTGGCGAGATGGTTTTCCACACTTTGGCCCACGCTACAGCTTCTGCATCAAAATTTCGGGTAGCTTTGAGCAATGCCCAGACCCAACTGAAGCTGGAGAAAATATCATCTTTCGCAAAGGACAACAAAATCAAAATGTTGGAGGAGCTGGTCCTCAAGATTGGTTATGACCCTGTGAATGTCAAAGCTGCTGAAGAGATGATAAAAAAGAAAAATGCTAACATCGCGTCTTTAAGAAAACAGCTAAAGCTCCCTCCAATAGAAGACCCACAGGCAAAGGAGATAACTGAAAGGGAAGGTGAAAAGGATGAGATGCTGAAATTACTCATGGAGTAGAACGCTCAGTTAAAAGAGATGGAAGCAAAGATGGAAAGACTGCTAAAGGAGAAAGAGTAGGCGAAGCCAATGGAAGGCATTTCATTGAGTGCTATCCCAATTGCAAGATTGAGCACAACAACAGTGGCAGCCGTTCCATCTACTGCATTAGTGCCACTACCAGAGGGAGCAACAGACTTGGCCAAGTCTATGGAGAAAATGAACCTGCAAGAGTCTGAGATCAGCAGGCTTAAGAAAGAAGTGGAGAATCTTCAAGAGCTAAAGACTTCTTTCCAGATAAGTCTGTCCAAAGAGAAACAGGTGAATGAGCAAATCAAGAAGGAGTTACAGCAACTCCAGAAACAGACAATGGCAGGAAAGACTTTAGCAGAGGTCAAAGAGATTGTGTGGACTGATATTTCTAAGTCCATAAATGAAATCTGGCCAATGTTTCAAATCATGTTTGAACAAAATGAGTTGCTCGAGAGAAGAAAGCGAGCAGTGGAGAAAATTAGGATGGAGTTGGGAGACATGCCAGCACAGGCAAATGAAATCATAAGGTTCCTGAACTCAAAGACCAGGGAGGAACTTGAATAACTGAAGATTGAAGATAGGACAGAAACTCTATTGGAGGTGAAACGGGTTCTAACCAAAAGGGGCCTCATGCTTCAGCTAGAAGATAAGATTCAAGTCATGGATCAAGGGGTGTAGAAATTTTTCAATAATATAGATGCTTTGCAAAGGAAAGGCCTGCCTGGTATGAAGGTCATTAATGACAAATTAATGACACTCCTTTATTATAAGAAAAGGTTGGCTGAAGTGTCTAAGGACAATTCTAAGTTTGCAGGTATACAGGGAAGCATCACAGGAAAATCATTCATGGATGCCTTGTAGTTGGATATTAGTATCTAGCACGAGATTAAGCACATATTCATCATCAAGCCCACATTTGCTAAGTACACGAACATGGATGAAGTGTATAGAAGATTGCTTAAAGTCACAGTGCCAGGTCATATCAGATGGGAGGAGTTGTGTGATCTACTAGATTAGTAGATGAGCTCTCGCATCCAGTCACCTGTCATGTCAGAAGAGGTTGCGGTGGCACCTCGCCAACGGCCTACCCCAAAAATTCAGCATACAATTGTAATGAGTCATCAAAACAGTTTGTGTTAGTTAAGTTAGTTAGTCTAAAAATAGTATGAGCATGTCCTGATCAGTTATGACAGGAGCGTATGTATTTTGTATTACAAATACTTCATTTTCCGAAGTATCGAGGGTTGTTGATTGGCACACCCTGTCGCTATCAAACTGTATCATTTTTGAAGAGATCCACCATTAATAAAGAAGAGGCATTTTACAGGATTCTTGCATATGTTCACTGGTGATGTGATTTTCTAAGTAAATGTTTTCTTTCTCTGTATTCATTTTGTCTTCTTAATCTAATCTTTATGAATAGCGTTATGTTGCAGGATTTATCTTTGATACCCTGTTTCCAATTCTAAAGATTTAAGTGTTTATCTTCTAATATCTTCAATTAAGAAATTCTTAACTGCTTGTTAGTTGAAGTTATTTTCCTCATATGTTCTTCCATCCATCATTTTATTTACTAAAAGATCCAGTGAATGTATTACCTCGCCCTGTGAAAATCTTCTTTGGCGTTTCTGGTTATTTCTCGGATTTGATTAAACACAGACCCCATAGCCCAATGGATGTGTAGACTGTCTCAACCAATTTCAAAAAACTCCTTTACAACAAAACCAACAGTCTTTATATCTAGCCTAATATCTGAATTCAAAACAAAGCTAAATCATATAGAGAGATCCCTCTCTGAAGCTGGAAGGGCTAGATCCCAACTTTAAAAGTGGTTGGTTAAGGTTACCTTTGTAAATTTCTTCTTTTTCAACCTCTAGGAAATTTACATAGCGCTAACAACTATTATCTAAGGAGATTTCATCATCCTTGGAGTAGAAGCTCTTTTTATTGTTGAGACTTCTCTTTTTATAGTAGCAGTTTTCAACAATATGTCATATTCTACCACAGTTAAAACATTTGATAGGAGACTTACCTTTGTATCTTCCACTTCCCTTCTGGAACCTTCATATGAAATTTTCTATTACTTCATCAAGGTCATTATCCTTGTCTTTTGTCTTCTTTATGGCTTTAAAGGTTGCTTCATTGTTTGGATGGTCACTTTCTGTACTTGTTCTCATTTCCTTTTCTATAAGAGACCCATGTAATTCATCCATTGTCATTTTGGTCAAGTCCCTAGTTTCTTCAATGGCAGAGACCTTAGCATCATACTTCAAGAGAAGTGATGTCAACACTTTTTGTACAACCAAGGATTCATCGAGCTCTTCACCTAATCCTCTAAAAGAATTAACAACTTCATCAACTCTAAGAAAATATTTTGCAATATCTTCATTTTCATTCATCTTCAAATTTTCAAATTTCGCTCTATGTCGTTGAAGCTTGACCTGCTTAACTTTTGGATCACCTTCGTAGATACTCTTGATTTTGTCCCATACCTCTTTAGCAGTGCTGCAGCCCATCACTTTGCTAGCAATAGTTGGTGCCAATTTTCCTACAATAACATGTCTGGATTTTGAATTACAACTCATAAGCTTCTTCTCATTTGGATCGGTTGGAGCATTATTTGGGATTACATAGCCATTTACAAATGAGTATTGAATGTCTACTCCTGAAGATGTTACGTAATTTTTCACTCTATCACTCCAGTATGCATAATTTCTTCCATCAAATATTTGAATCCCATTTGAAATGTGCTCTTGGTCATCCATCTCTACTCAAGATTTTCCTTCTAGTGGTTAAACAGTTCTGAAGGCAACCTACTCTGATACCAATTGTTGATACTGAGAGGGGGGTGAATCAATATCAAGTACAAATTAAAATCTTTTTCAACTTATACTTAAACCATTCAAATATATCCAATGAACAATGAAAAATGGTACAAGAGTTACGTCAATACACCACAATACACCATGCACAATATATGAGAAATAATCAATAGTTATTGTTCAAGGGAAGTAATGACTTCCAAAGGTAGCTACAAATTCCAAATGTAAAGGGAGGAATAAACCTCCAAGAGGAAGATACAATCCTCCAATATCAAGAGATATTTTAACTCTCCATCCTTTCCCCTTCCTTCTACCCAAGAATATATGAGAGATAATAAAACTTTACATTAAATCATCACCATCAACCAACCATCACATAGAACCTGATAATGATTCCTGAGACTTCTTCAATTTCTGCAATTATTCAATTCTTGGAATACTCTGATCCTATAGATAATATTACTCAATGTATTCTCTGAAATGTCTCCAAGTTTCACTCCTTGAATCCTCCCCAAAAAGAAGTTATAAAGAGAATGGTAGAACTTGTTCAATTATAGTTTATTCAGAGTACAAAACTTATACAAAATGTCCCTCACTCAATATTTAACATCAGATTTTGAAACTCACACACAAGAAACTAGAGTCCGTACTATTTCCAATGAAATCTGTCCCACTTCATTTGGATTCTTTATGAAGACGTTATGATTGTTTTACCCAGAACACCTTTTTATTGACTAGCTTTAGGATTGATCAAAAACCCTATCTTCCACATAGTGTATCTCCATAATTATAGTGAATCAAGATCTGAAACTGTTACCACATGTACCCTGATATGTCTTCTCAATACCATAGAAATTTCACCATCTGAATTGTTCAATAAAAAAAGTTATAGCAAAAATGGTAAGATGACCTGAAAATAGCATACCTTAGAACACATCACAAAAAGACTTCATCCTCCCTTGAAATCCAACCTTCTTTACTTATGATTTCCTCTTAAATTAGACTTGTGTATCAAATGAATGTATAATGATATTTATTTATACCATTTATATCACTTCCTTTTAACATTAGGGCCGACCTGACACTTTATTATTTTGTAATTTTGTTCTTTAATTATCTTCATGGCCTACATGTACTTCCTTCTTCAATTCACTTTGTCATCTTGAAAAATTCATTTCTCCTCAACCATGAGGATCCACGTGGCGTGCTACATACCACCGAAAACAAAATTATGTATACTACCCATCCATGGGTGTTTTATCTGCATGTGCATTGTCCTTCATGTCCAAATACCTTCGTTAATCTTGCGGTCCAAAACCCATGACTAGGGTTGACATCAATGACAACAACCAATCTTGCAACACGAACCTCATGTTGAATGTTATCCTTTAAAGTTCCTATGAATACATAAATTAAGTGCTCATCTGGAATATCTATTACCTTTATATTTAATCTTTGGAAGTTCTCAATGTGCTATGTAACTGAACCCTTTTGCTTGAGATTTATCAATTGGCTATAGAAGGTATTGCTCCTTGTATCTTCATAGTGTGCTATCATTTCTTCCGTGAAAATTATCCAAGTGACGAGTGATTTGCGAGAACAAAGCCATTGATAACATACAAATTGATTGGGTTCTAAATATAAAGAAGAAATTCGTACCTTTTGTGTATGTGGCACATTATGTAGATAAAAGAATTGCTCTATCTGAAGTATCCATGTGATTGGGTCCTTGCCATCAAACTTCCTCATATCGATCTTAGGAATGTGATTGGTCTTCAACCCAAAGTTGGAGTTTCTCCATTCTTGATTCATCTTTCTTGTGTCCTCATCATGAATTTCATGGGATACATTTTCACTTTCTGGTGTCCTCTCTATTAGGAAATTTTTCAATCCTTCCATGATCTCCCTTTTTAAACCATCCATCTTAGTATCCATTATTGCCTCCAATTTAGCTTCAGTTGAATCCATCATCTCTTTTAGTTCATATTTTGTCACTGTCTTCTTTTGTAATTCATTTATGTCCCTACAAATTTCTTCACCTTCATCAAGAGTCCAAGTAGAAATGTCTGGAGGCTTATTTGGTGTAGAAGTTCCCTTTTTGGGTGGCATGTTGGCCAAGTATCACTTTTGAACATTGATTTTGAGGTGGTTCTGCTAGACAGTCTTTCTTTTTCTATATCTCTAAAGTTTCATCCCTTATGGGTATGAAAATTTATTTTTTATAGTTCTCTGATATTTCTTCTCTGCAATGCCACAGGTCTGATCAAAATTGGATGTGCCAAGTGGAATTTATGATAACTTCCCCACAACTTGCTGATTTTTGGCCTTTCCAAGAGATCTCACTTGTATAGCATGCCCCACACAAAATAATTGATATAAAATTCTAAAAATCATACTAGAAATACTACAGATTGTCCACTATCCAATTCTACTGGTCTCACTCAATTTGGATACTTTAGGAAGAATTTATGATTGTTTTACCTGGAACACCTGCTTGAGACTAGCCAAGTACCCTATGTTCCACATGGTGTATCTACAAATGTAAGATGAAACATAAGCTGAATTATTTACCATAGATACCTTACTAATTTCTGTGAATAGCCTCTGGATTTCAGGATCTGAAACGTTACAGAAAAAAAATTATAGCGAAAATTCCACAATGCCTCAATTCAGGATGATTCCATAACCCTATCTTACACAGGATGTATCTCCAAAAGTATAAGGCCTTAGGCGTTGAAATTTTAACCCAACATACCTTGATCCATCTACTAAATATCGCCCAAGTCGTTCCTTCTGAAACATTTTAGAAAAAAAGTTATAGCAAAAATTCCAAGGTGTCTCAGATGTAGTAGCGAAACCCCAAGACCTTGAGCTCTGATACCATATGTTAAGAACCAAATATTGATATAGCATAGAAAATCCTCAAAATAAGTACTCAATGCCTTGAAAAAGAGATAATTTCATATAATAAGCCTCTTCGAGGGGGAAACCTCCTTATACACCACATAAATGTTCAACTACAAGATGATCCAAATGAAAATGTCTCCTTGGTATATATAGGAGACTAGGAGGTACAATTACAACTAATGGACTCGAGCCAACATAAATAAAATAACATTACTAATGTAATAAGCCCCAATTAAGAGGTAATGACCCACTATTTAGGGCTTAATAGATTAATCCAAGCAAACCTTAGGACACAACTCCTACTCATCCGGTACCTATTTTGATGTTCATCCGGTTCCTATTTATGCGCTCGTCCGATACCAATGTTGTTTTCATCTAGTACCTATTTTTATGCTCATCCGGTACCTATTTTTGTGCTATTCTGGTACCAATACATATTTGACTGTGTGCGCCTGGTACCAATATTCATGTTCCAGTTGTTCACGTCTGGTAATAGCTTCGCAACTACAAGCTTGGGTGTTTGCATGAATTTTCTCTTGATGGGTCCAAGGAGTTTGTTGGCTCGAACATCCTTTGTTCGTTGAAGACCATGATACACTTAATCCTCATGCACTTCTTTTCATGAGGATGAAGTCATTCCCATGAAAAATGTTATCTCATCCAATTGTAACATTTATGTAATCATTTGATGTTATCTCCAGGTCTTGCTTGTAACGGTTGTCTCTCTTTAAAAGAGAAGGCCTTGTATATGATAGATATATAGAGACATAGTTTTTTTTTTTTTTTGTTAATTTGGTCGGACCTGTTGACATCAAGATTAACCTGTGGCTTGAGAAACCACAACGCAGGGTCATCTAAGTTGTCAAAATCACTCGAGGATCGCACCCGGCCTGAGCCACACCAACCCTTAACATGGTTAGATTTTTTTTCCTTGCAGGTTTCGAACCGATGACTTTAACAACATGAAGTGGATTAACAACACACTCTGTCAACGACTATCCTACACCTCAGGGACATATACAAAGACATAGTTAAGTATTGTTATGTTGTAGATTTGATTCTTGAAGACTATTGATTATACACCTGTTTTCTAAAGTAATGATATAAATTGCAGTTCATGGAATTTATGTGTGTGATCAAATATTTCCTTCTGTAAGTTTCTTTTAAAGCTACCTTGTTGGTACGACAAGGGCCCAATGACCCAACCAAGGTAAGCTTCCTTGTATTTATTTGTGAATATCATTTTGGTTTGTGTGTGGATAGAATAATTATGTGTTTTGGTCATAGGACCTAACTTCATTTATGTTGTGTTTCAGTAAGACACTTGATAGCATGCAATATAAATGTGTGTTAATTCTAAGTGAGTGAGATTTAAGAGTGCAACATAGATTTATGAATAAATGCTTGGTATCCTTGTGTGTGTGTGTATGTAGACAATGATTTGTTAGATTGAATGTTTTAATGTTTGTTTTTATTTTTCAAATCTAGGGACAACTAAGATCGCCATATCTCACCCTACATGAACCTATAATGGAGTATCTCACTACACCTAGAGTTTCTTCCAAAATTGATTAGGTTACATCTTGCAAATACAGGCACAATCAAGATCTCCATATCTCACCCTACATGCACCTATAATGGAGTATCTTACTACACCTAGTATTTATTCTAGGATTGATTGATCTTTCTTTTAAGAATGTGAATAGTGTTAATTAGAGATTGTTGCTACAAGAAATAGAGTCAAAGTTCATATTTCTTTTTCATGAGCCTATAATGAACATATTCATTACCTGAGCAAGTGTCTTTAAATCACATGCTTGTTGAGATTTTGTTTATTAGTTTTTCTATCTGGTTTTTAAACTGTGTGAAGAAGATTGTTTGAAGATTATGAAACAAAGCATTGATTTTGGATTGTTTGGTATACAGGCTATACTCATCAAACATAGGAACTTATCTATTATGTGCACATATATTGCATCAACTCTATTGATTATGAAATTGTATTTACATATTAAATGATTGCAATATATTGAACATATAATTGCACCAACATTTTGGCGTCGTTGTCGGGGGGTTGTAAACGGTAATGGGTAGTATTTGAATTAGATTGATTTTATGGTTTTGGATTGGTGTTAAGGATTACCTAAGGGTAGAGAGAAGATGGTAATACATTAGGGAAGAGCACACACATCCACTTTAGTGGGGTTGCTCCAAATTCAGGTTGTCCTCTTACCTTCAATAGTTAAAGTTTGTGTTCTGTTAGTATTGGGTATTCTTCTTTTTTATTCGTGGATGTAGGGATAGTAAAGGTATATTTATTACATCTAAAGTTACATAAAATTTAACAAACCCCCCCAAAGATATAGAAAAATCAAGAAAAACCCCCACACTAATTTAGCTAATTTCTATGCAGGAGAAATTATCGGAGGAAAGATCTCAAGGGAAACAATTGAAACTACAACCAAAGGCCCTGAATATGAAGCTACTATGTAGGTTGAAAACATATCACAACAAGTAGGAGGAGAGATCCTCTTTCTTACCAATTGCATTTCATAATTTTGAAGAACATGTTTGATAAAATATTCTTTAGATATAGGCTTGTGATAAACTTTCAATCGATGACCATTTACGACAAAGGAAGTATGATCTTCATCAATGTTTTTTATCTTTACTAAACCATTATCCTAAATTGTGTCTACTTCATAGGGTCCCAACCATTGAGTGGAAAATTTACCCTTCAAATTATTGAACCTATTGTCATACAACAAGGCCCAATCAAGCCAGAGCTTCCCTCACTGCGTGTTGTGATATGTTTTCAATATGCATAGTAGCTTCAAATTCAGGGCCTTTTGTTGTAGTTTCAATTGTTTCCCTTCATCTCTCTCCTCTGAGAATTTCTCCTGTACAGAATTTATCTAAATCAGTGGGGGG
>ML824728.1:0-22336 GCA_009831015.1 Picea engelmannii | reverse complement strand
TTTGGGGGGTTTCTTAAATTTTATGTAACTTTAGATGCAATAAATCTACCTTTTGTATCCCTATGTATATGCATAAAAAATAAGAAAATATAATACTAACACAACACAAAATTTAACTATTGAAGGTAAGAGGAAAACCTGACTTTGGATCAACGCTACTAAAGTGGATGCATGGGCTCTTCCCTCATGTCTTAACATCTTCTCTCTGCCCTTAGGTTGTCCTTAACACCAATCCAAAACCATAAAATCAATTTAATTTAAATACTACATATTACCATTTACAACTCCCCGACAATGGTGCCAAAATGTTGGTGCAATTATATGTTCAATATATTGTAATCATTTAATATGTCAATTTGGTTTCGTAATAAATAGATTTGATGTACTATATGTGTCGATAATAGATATTAAGTTCCTATGTATGATGAGTATAGCCTATATAAGAAACACTCCAAAACCAATGCTCTGTTTCACAATCTTCAAACAATCTTCTTCACACAATTTAAAAACCAGAAAACAAAACTCATAACCAAAATCTCAACAAGCATGTGATTTAAAGACTCTTTCTCATGTAATGAATCTGTTCATTATGGGCTCATGAAAGGGAAAGATGAACTTTGAATTTGTTTCGTGTAGCAACTAATATAGCAACAATCTGTAATTAACACTCTCCACATTCTTAAAAGAAAGATCAATCAATCCTAGAAGAAATACTAGGTGTAGTAAGATAATCCATTATAGGTGCATGTAGGTTGAGATATGGAGATTTTGAATGTGCCTATATTTGCAAGATGTAACCTAATAAATTTTGGAAGAAACTCCAGGTGTAGTGAGATACTCCATTATAGGTTCATGTAGGGTGAGAGATTGAGATCTTAGTTGTCCCTAGATTTGCAAAATAAAAACAAACACTAAAGCATTCAATCTAACAAATGATTGTCTACATACACACACAAGGATAACAAGTATTTATTTATATATCTATGTTGCACTCAGAAATCTCACTCACTTGGAATTAGCACACATTTATATTGCATGCTATCAAGTGTCTTGCTGAAACACAACGAAAATGAAGTTAGGTGCTATGATCAAAACACAAAATTATTATATCCACACACAAACCATAATTATAATCACAAATAAATACAAGGAAGATTTCCTTGGTTGGGTCAATGGGCCCTTGTTGTACCAACAAGGTAGCTTTAAAAGAAACTTATAGAAGGAAAGATTTGATCACACACATAAATTCCATGAACTGCAATTTATATCATTACTTCATAAAATAGATGTACAATCAACAATCTTCAAGAATCAAATCTACAACATAACAATACTTAACTATGTCTCTATATTTCTATTATATACAAGGCCTTCTTTTATAAAGAGAAACAATCATTACAACCAAGACCTGGAGACAACATCAAACGATTACATAAATGTTACAATTGGTTGAGATAACGTTTTTCATGGGAACCACTTCATCCTCATGACACAAAGTGCATGAGGATGAAGTGTATTGTGGTCTTCAACGAGCAAAGGATGTTCGAGCCAACAAACTCCTTGGACCCATCTAGAGCAATTTTTTTCAAACACCCAAGCCTGCAGTTGCGGAACTAGTACTGGACATGCACAACTGAAACAAGAAGATTGGTACCGGACACACACAGCCAAATATGTATTGGTACCTGACTAACACAAAAATAGGTACCGAATGAGCAAAAAAATAGGTACCAAATGAACACAGTATTGGTACTAGACGATCATAGAAATAGGTACCAGATGAACGTTGAAACATGTACCAGATGAGTAGGAGTTGTGTCATAAGGTCTGCTTGGATTAATCAAAGTAAATATAGAGCATTTAACATCAATTATTCTATTCCAATTATCAAAAAATCTCATAAGTCACAATTTAAACATAGGTTACCTCATATATACACAAGGATGGCTAAGAGACATGTCTTTGAAGAAAATAGGAAAATAGTGCATATATCTGAGGTAAATTTGGTCAAGATATAGGACAAGATAAGGTAATTAGAGGCATCAAAAAGGAGACCCAATATTTCCCCCATGCCCAAGTCATTGCATGTCCTCATGCAAAAATTGTTGAGTTGGTCCTTAAAATTGCAAAATTGGTGTTGGATTCCACCCTATCTGAACATTAATTGCCTGGTTTTACGATATCAAAACTCAAAGCCTCATCCTTAAATTCCCTATTAATAACTCTGATGTATTGTATCAGTCTCGGAACCTTATTGATCTTGGAAGAGACCTCGTCACACTCATCCCGTGTTCTTTGGTTATGCTCCTTCAACTGTGCATTTTCTTTCTTGATGTGCATGTCCAAAAATTTATATTCCTCCACTTCTTGCTTCAATTCTTCATTCTATTTTGTAAGCCTTTCAACTTTCAGTGCCAAATGATGTTTGGTAAAAGAAATGATCGACTCAAGTGTTTCTTGCTCATGTATCTCTTCCCTGGCTTCAACTTCCTTTCCTAAATCCTTCAGTGTCTATATTACTAACTCCTCAGTTTCACTAATAGATTCTACATACATACCTTCTTGTGTTGGTGAAGTCAGAATATCACCTGGATCCTATGGAAAAGAGGGAACATGAGGAATTGTCACTTGTTTAGCCATGCTCTGAGTGTTTTTGCGTGTTGGACTTGATGCTTCCTCAGGTTTGCTAACAGGAATAGAAATTTCCTCCTCAAATAGTCTCCTTTTCTTCTTTTTAAGCTTAGATAGGGGCACTGGACTATGTTTTTCATGTGCCTTCCTCGTTTTTCTTCTAGAGGACTCAGATGTAGGCACTGGAACTTGTTCTTCTTGTGTACTCCTTGTATTTCTGCTAGAGGATTGTTCCATAACACTCCCTTCATTGACTCTAAGTTTCTTCTTACCTTTAACTCTTAATTCAAGGGTCTTCTTCAATTCTCCAACCTCCTCCTGAGGTAATTCAATAGTTACTTCGGGAAGACTATCCACAATTTCCCATGCATCACTACCAAACCTCTATTTATTCCTCCTTTTCTCACTAATTTGTGTTTTTCTTTTAGTGGACAGGTTTGGGCAAGGTTCCTTGGTTTTGGGTGATTGGTTCACCTTAGATACAAACAATTTTTCTAACAGTATTGTCTTTCCTTGTCTAATTCGCTAACATATTTTGGTGAACTAGGGCCAACAATGTCTTCTTCAATACTTGGCTTCTTTCCTTTCTTTCTACCATCTCCCTTCTTTCTGCCTGACTCCTTACTATATTCCACTGTCACATTTCCTTCCACAGATTTAAACATCTTGAGAAAAGTTATATATGAGGATTTTCTTCCAACTGCTACCTCATTTTCTCAACTCATGAACAACAAGCAGTTTCATCAACCCATGGTGATAGAGACTAGTTTCAGGCTTCTTAGAGGCAGACTTAACCCTTCTCACCATTTTATTCAGACTCATCCAAAGGAAATGGGGAAAATCTATGTGTGGTCCTCTCTCAAAATGCAACAACAACCTGAAATGATAAAGGAAATTTATTGCATACCTTCCTTCACATGTTAAAAACCTCTGCAATATGACAAGCATCGTCCAATATTCCTCCTTGATCCAGCTCTGGGAGATGCCTTTTGTCTAGTCTAGGTCCATATGTTCAGGCTTCAAAAAATTCTGACAGAGGATCTTATCAATGATGATGCCTTTAAAATATTTATCTTCGATAGATGGTAATTTTGTCACTTTTTCTATGGTGGCTTCAATGATTGTTAATTTTAGTTCCCCCAATTGGACACTCTCTCCATCATAACTCTCCATCATAAAATTCTGACAGAGGATCTTATCAATGATGATGCCTTTAAAATATTTATCTTCGATAGATGGTAATTTTGTCACTTTTTCTATGGTGGCTTCAATGATTGTTAATTTTAGTTCCCCCAATTGGACACTCTCTCCATCATAACTCTGGTCGAAGGCACGAGACACTCCCTCATGATTTCCTTTGAATTTTTCTAGAAAAGGAACCTAGTTGACCCTCTCAAATTTCTCTCTGCATTCTTGATACTCCTTCATCTCTCTGTAAATATGGAACATAGGTTCATGCCTATCAACCCCCATGCCAGTTTGAAAACTGGTCTCAAAATAAGTGTAGGCAACAAAATTCAGGCGAGGGTTTGGTACTGGAAACAAAATTACAAAACAGGGTGACGAAGATAGAGTAATGAGATGAATTGATAGTAGGGATGAATAGAGTAGAGGTCATATAGTATGAAGTGGGTAAATAATGCTCATCTAGATGGTGAAGCCATCTAGAAGAGTGTTTATAAATTGAAACAAGAATGAAACGGTCAAATCATTAAATGATGGCGAGGTAAGGAAAATTCAAAAATTATGTCGAGGGATTTCATCTATGGTTAATGTGACGATCATATCCAGTAGTAATGTCACATCCCCTTCACACCAGTTTTTGTAATGATTGCAGGGAATGTGGTCGACGTCACCAAAACTCACCAATATGCAGCAGTCGCCATCAAAAGTTTTCGAAAGGTAATCATTCACCAACACAATGTTTTGGAATCGATATTAACACCATTAGGTTATAGAAGGTGTCATAATCATAATTTTGACATCACGCGATAAGGAATCTTCGATAGGAGATTTTTCAAACTAGACCAATCTTTCTCAGGGTATGATTGCTATTTTCCCAGTCATATCAACAATCAATCAATTGTAAATGATTTTAAGGACAAGGGAATATACATGAATACTTTGAAAGACAATGATAGGTAGGTTTACGAGCTTAAGGTAACAAAGGTATATGAGAATAACCATATGTTTAGCACAAAATTAATATGATTCTTGATAAAAAAGAATAAATCAATGAGCTCATACCTCCATTACCCAAAGTGTGCTTTGTCAATCAATGAATACATCAAGTATGGGAAACAAATTTCGAAAATCCCACCATCAGTACCAGATCACAGGCTTAGTACCGGACCAATACAAAGAATTATTTTGGTACCAGACCAACACAAAGATTCTTTTCCAGTACCGGATGAACTCAGAGACTGTTTTTTCTTCGGTACCGGATAAACTCAAAGATTGTTTCCAGTACTGGATGAAGCTTTGATAAGGTACCTGGAATATTGTAGGCTTCTCTTTGTATCTAAGCATGTTCTGAGGGTCAAGTTGGAGTAGGTGTTGGAACTTATTGATGATGCATGTGAATTTGTTCTGTTGAAGTATCATGTTGGAAAAACTACAAACAACACACTGGTACAGGAATGTTGAAATTGCATGGGAAGTGTCATAAAATGAGGAAAAAGAATTCAATGTTTGGGCTCCAAGATTTGTAACAAGAAGGAAATTGTAGTAGGCCAAACTCCCGTTGAGATGTAGAAACCTCCTCTCTTTGGAACCAATCTAGCCACTGATTTTGTTTCCATCTCCATTTCATTGGAAAGGAAAACCTAACTACTATTGTTCTGTGGATTTTTGTCGAGCCCAGATCAGTTAATGCTCGTCGATGTTTTCAATTTTTAGGAGTTTGAAAAACTTAAATAAAACTCCATCTATTGTCCAGTGGATTTTTCTTGAGCCTGGGCGAGTTCCTGCTTGCCAGTGTTTTCAATTTTTAGGAGTCTGAAAAACTTAATGAAAACTCCATTAGGATCTTTTTCCATAAGTAATCTACTAGGGTTGGATAAAGGAATAAACTTACACCTGGAAGATGTCCTCCTTATTTCTTATCTACATGAGAACACAATTATCTTTTTCTCTTGTTAGTAACACCAAAATCACTATCATCACACCTATGTACATATATGTACAAAGATAAATTAAATCACACAACAAAACTTGTAGTGGTGGGTCAGTAGGAGGAGAGCTCCTCTTGCTTACCAATTGCATTTTAGAATTTTGAAGAACATGTTTGATAAAATGTTCTTTAGACATAGGTTTATGATTAACTTTCAATCGATGACCATATAAGACAAAGGAAGTATGATATTTATCAATGGTTTTTATCTTTATTGAACCATTGTCATAAATTGTGTCTACTTCATTGGGTCCCAACCATCAAGTGAACAATTTACCCTTGAAATTTTTTAACCTACAATCATACAACAAGGCCTAATCCCCTGGTTGGAAAGACTTCTTCTTGATGTATTTATCATGCCATTTAGTCCTTTGTTCTTGAATGAGTGTATTCCTCTGAAGAGAATCATGTCTAATTTCATAAAGCTCATTCAACTTCAATATCCTCTGTTTTTTAGCTTCATCTAAATCCATCCCCAATTTCATAGCAGTCCCGAAAGTTTTTACTTGGAATTCTATGGGAAGCAACACATGCTTCCCATACACCAATTCATCAGGTGTATGGCATGTTGTGTTTCTCCAAGTTGTTATGTAGGCCCATAAGGCCTTAGGCAACCGATCAACCCAGGCTTTATGGTGTAACTGAACTTTCTTGGTGAGAATATCCTTTATTGCCTTGTTAGTTGATTCCACTTATCCATTTGCTTGGGGGTGATAAGGTGAAAATTTTCTATGTTTAATTTGATATTGTTCAGTAATGGATTTGACCAAATTGGAGGTAAATTGGGTTCCTTGGTATTTTACTATTTCTCAAGGCACACCAAAACGAGTAAATATTTCTTCAAATAGAAAATCAACAATAGATTGTTCATTTGTAGAATACAAATCTTTAGCCTCTACCCATTTGGTCATGTAATATGTGGGACCAGTATGTACCTTCTTCATTGAGACATAAGGTTAATAGGCCATATAAGGTCCAAAGTCCATTTTTTAAAAGGTTCAATTACTACCTAAGCTTAGAGAGGCATCTCATCAACTATAGTTGGTTTCCGCATCCTTTAACAATAGTCACAGCTGGCCACATACTTCTTTGCATCCTTAAAAATAGTTGGTCATAGTCTGACTGCAGTATTTTGTATGATGTCCTCTTATCATCAAAATGGCCTCGACATGGACCATCATGGAAGGATTTGAATATGGCATGTATATCATCCTCTCGTACACGTCTTCTGATCACCAAATTGTACCGTATAAATAGTCATCATGCCACATATAATTTTCACTCAGTTGAATAATTCTATGTTTCTCTTGGGGGGACAGATTTTGAGGTAATTTTCTTGTTACAAGATAGTTGGACACGTATGCATACCAAGGAGTGTAAGTAGAAATAGCAAACATATTTTAATCTGGAAAATTGCCATCCATTGTTGCATTATCACCTGTATGAATAAGTCTAGATAGGAAATCAACAACAAGATTATCTCTTCCAGGTCTATCAATGATAGTAATATTGAATTCTTGAAATAATAACAACCATATAGTAAATCTAGCATTTGTCACATGTTTATTCATAAAAAATCTAATGGTTGAGTGGTCTATGTGTACAAAAATCTCATACCCTATTATGTAGTGCCTAAATTTATTAATGGCATGGACTACTAATAAGAATTATTTTTTAGTGACAGTATAATTTACTTGGTAGGGGAGATATTTTTGTTGACAAAGTAGATAGCATAAGGAATTTGGTTTTCTCTTTGTCCTAGAACAACTCCTAAAGTTGTATCTGAAGCATCCATGTAGATATCAAAAGGAAGAGACCAGTTTATTCCTCTTAAAATAGGGGCACTTGAAATATTTTTCTTTAAAATTTCAAAAGAAATCTAACATTGTTCATCCCAATGGAATTCATCCTCTTTTGCTAACAATTTGAACAATGGGGAAACTAAGTTTGTAAAATTTTGAATGAACCTTCTATAATGTCCAACATGCCCTAAGAAACTTCTAACTTATTTATGTGAGCTAGGGATTCTGATTTCAGAAATAATGTCAATTTTGGCATGCTCTACCCTTATTCAGGTAACAAAACTATGATGGCCCGAGACAATCCCTTCAATGACAATCATTCTGGATTTTTCATGACTTAGGGAAAGTTTAGTCTCTCTACACATGATCAATACTTTCTCCAAATTGTCCAATGCTTGTTGGAAATCATCCCCATATACCGTGAAGTCATCCATATAGACTTCTACACAGTCATGGTTTAAATCAGAAAAAAATAGCCAGGACAACCCTCTAAAAGGTGGCAGGGGAATTACACAATCCAAAGGGAAGAACCCTATAAGAATAAGTACCCCATAGGAAAATAAATGTGGTTTTCTCCTGATCTTTAGGGGAAATTTGGATTTGGTTGTAACCACTGAATCCATCTAAGAAATAAAAGTACCTCTTCCTAGACAAGGTGTCCAAGACCTAGTCTATGAAAGGAAAAGGAAAATAATATCTATAGGTAGCCTTGTTTATCTCTCTAAAGTCCACACAAATCCTCCATTTTCCATTTTTCTTAGGGACAATAACTGATGGGGATACCCACTTGCTATCTAAAATAGGGTAAATAAAATTGACATGTAGGAGTTTTTGGAGTTCTTCTTTTATTATATATTTTAAGGTTGGATTCATTCTTCTTTGGAGTTGCCTAACATGTCTAATTTGATCATTGGTGTAAATATGGTCTATACAACTATTCAGGTGAATTCCCTCCATGTCAGAGTAATCCCATGAAAAATCATTGAACTGTCCTTGAATCATTAGGATCATTTTTTGTTGTTGATCTGATTCCAAGCTAGAATTGATATATAGAGATTTCCCAGGGTTGATTTCAACAGTATGAACAACTGACTCTTCCCCTTCATTTATTGTTGATATATTGAATAATGTAGAAGTGGAGGGATGTTAGACCTCCTGAAATTCATAGCTGAAAATATCTGTAAATTCTGGAAAAGATTGAGGATATTCAATGCATTATGTATTGGCTAAAAATAGGATTAAAATGTGTTCTTCATTTTGTTCTTGAACTCCCTTTTCTTTCTCAAGTGTTAAAAAGAGTTGAGCATAGTCCTCCTTCCCATATGGATTTTCCAACCATAAGGGAAATTCAATGGTTGGTTGGGCAGGATGAAAGAGAATAAGTTTATGACTGTGGGTCCCATTAGAAATTGTCATCTCCCCATACTGATAGCTAATAAATGCATCAACAATGGACAACCAAGGTCGGCAAATCACCATTGGATGTCTAGGTTTAGAGGATTTTGAAGGAATTACCATGAAGTCCACATGATACTACGAGGAGGCTAAGGTGATTGTTACATCATCTAGACTTCCTGCTGAGTTGATGACTGATTTGCCTGCTAATTCCAACAGGGTTTGTGTTGGCCTTAAGTGATTTAGTTGCAACATTCACTTGATGTCAACGGTCATAGCATTTATTGCTTCTCCTAGATCAATAAGTGTATTTAACAAGGAAATACATTAATTTCTATAGTCACCACTGGATTTCCTGGATCATTATATTTAGATGGAATTTTGATATAAATTCAAATAGTTCTCCAACCACTTGTATAACAGGAGGCTCCTTCCTCTTCCTCCTAGGATTTTTAATGCAAATATCCCTTACAATCCTAGCATATATATGAATGTCTTTAATGTCTTGGAGTAGGGGAATATTTAAACATATATTCTGTAGTTCATCTTCCACATCATGTCCCAGTGGTAACTCAGGTTTCTTCACAAGTAACCTTTCTAGATAAGGTGGAGTATTAGTTTTCTGAGGTACTTCTGATGGTTGAGGAGTGTGAGGAGCAATTTCCTCTTGTACAGGGGTGTCTTATTATTCATTTGGTTGGTTATGTATTTGTTCTTCTTCTTGAATAACCACTGTAGATTTTGGTTTATTCAATATCTTCCCAGACCTTAATTGAATTTCATTCAGTGAAGTAGGAGTTCTCACATAAGTTGGGAAAGTTTTTGCTTCAAGATTTTGCACAGGTTGTGTAGGTCTATTGTTTGGATTAGGGATGGGTTGTGCAGGAATAAGGGTAGGCCAAGGGGGGCTTGGATTAGGTGCATCTTGCATTTGTTTCTGTTGGTTTGGGTTCAAAGGAAATGTGAGTTGTTGTTGTAGTTGGGAAGGTGGAGGTAGAGAAGGTGGATTAAATCCAGGTAACAATTGAGAGATACTGGAAGGATATTGTGGGTAAGCAGGAAGGGTTGGTGGTTGAAAAGGAACATTTCCATATGCATGCCCCTTCCATCCTTGTTTCCAAGGTTGGACTTGTGGTTTCCAATGTTTCCATTGAGGTAAGGCATTGGAGGAATCCACTGTTGTTGTGAGTATTGTGTGGTAGGGTCGAAGAACATATTAGGATTTGTTGTCTTCCATGCTCTCTTAGGAGGATATGATGTTTCCCGAGGTTCCCGTCCTCCCTTAAAAATGGATTCTAGTCTAGGTAAGGAAGGGAACTCATTGGTAGGTAGGTCCTATATAAAAATCCCACAAATTTCAACGACATTAATGGGACATTCTTTTTCGGGATGTTTCCTACACCGAGGACAGAAAATTGATAAAGTAGCATTTTCCTCTTCTTATTTCCTTTTGATTTTCATGGTATCTAATTGGGTGTTGATTATGTTTAGGATCTTTGTTTTAAATATTTCTACAAGATTCCCTAATTCTATCCATGTAACACCTCCTGGAGTAGGTTTAGTATTTCTGCTTATATGATCCATTATACTTTTCCCTGTTTTGGCTTGGCTGTGGGAGTACCTTTTACAATACTTTGCAATGTTTGTGAATGGATTTTGGTATACATCCCTAGAGCTCATAAGGTTCAATACCTAAATACATTCATCCCTTATACCCTTTAGTAATATGTTCCTAACTGTGGTTGTGTCTAAGGTGAAATGTTTTGTCTTTTGATAATTGTATAGGAACCTTTCTAGATAATATTCCATACTCTCCTCCTCAGACTGTTGCATTTTAAATATATCATTCCTAGCATCTCTTGGTCTGCAATAATCCTAATATTTCTGGAGGAAATTTTATTTCATACCATCCCAAGATAAGATAGTATGTTCTCCTAGACTCATAAACCACCTTAATGTTGAGTCTTTAAGTGTAGTTGGAAAGAGTTTTAATTTTTGTGCACTATCAGTATAATTTTAACTTCTACATAGTATATCAAATTGAAATAAAAATGAATCATGATCTTCTGTTGACATACCATGGAAGTGAGGTAGTGATAAAAGTGGAATATTCTTCATGGAAAAATCTCTGGTAGTGTCTAATATTGGGAATCCAAATGTCTCGGTTTCATTATTTGCATTCCCTTTCTCATCTACCATACTTTTGAACAACACATTATAGGTTGCAGGTGATGTTTCTCCACTAAGTGATGGTTCAACCACTAGATTGGTTGGGATATCCAAATGTTCCAATACTTTGTGTGTTGCTCTAATGGTAGATTCATCCTCTTCTACCACTAACTCTGTCTTGTTTCCAATTCCTCCTTCTGATTAGGGCGTCAAAGCTTCCCTCACTACTTTTTGTGATATGTTTTAAATATACACAGTAGCTTCAGATCTAGGGCCTTTGGTTGTACTTTCAATTGCTTCCCTTGAGATCTATCCTCTTAGAATTTATCCTACACAGAAATTAGCTAAATTAGTGTGGGAGGGTTTTCTTGATTTTTCTGTAACTTTGGGGGATTTTCTTAAATTTTCTGTAACTTTAGATGCAATAAATATACCTTTACTATCCCTACATATATGCATAAAAAATAAGAAGATATAATACTAACACAACATAAAATTTAACTATTGAAGGTAAGAGGACAACCTAACTTTGGAGCAAGCCCACTAAAGTGGATGTGTGGGTCCTTCCCTCACATTTTACCATCTTCTCTCCACCTTTAGGTTGTCCTTAACACCAATCCAAAACCATAAAATCAATATAATTCAAATACTACCTATTATCGTTTACAACTCCCCGACAACGGCGCCAAAATGTTGGTGCAATTATATGTTCAATATATTGCAATCATTTAATATGTCAATCTGGTTTCCTAATCAATAGAGTTGATGCACTATATGTGTCGATAATAGATAAGTTCCTATGTTTGATGAGTATATCCTATATAAGAAACACTCCAAAACCAATGATTTGTTTCACAATCTTCTTCACACAATTTAAAAACCAGAAAGCAAAACTCATAAACAAAATCTCAACAAGCATGTGATTTAAAGACTCTTGCTCAGGTAATGAATATGTTCATTACATGCTCATGAAAGGGAAAGATGAACTTGACTCTGTTTCCTGTTGCAACTAATCTAGCAACAATCAATCATTAACACTATGCACATTCTTAAAAGAAATATCAATCAATCCTAGAAGAAATACTAGGTGTAGTAAGATACTCCATTATAGGTGCATGTAGGGTGAGAGATGGAGATCTTGGCCTTGCCTGTATTTGCAAGATGTAACCTAATCAACTCTGGAAGAAACTCTAGGTGTAGTGAGATACCCCATTATAGGTTCATGTAGGGTGAGAGATGGAGGTCTTAGTTGTCCCTAGATTTGCAAAATAAAAACAAACATTAAAGCATTCAATCTAACAAATGATTGTCTACATATACACACACAAGGATAACAAGTATTTATTCAGAAATCTATGTTGCACTCTTAAATCTCACTCACTCAAAATTAACACACATTTGTATTGCATACTATTAAGTGTCTTACCGAAACACAACAAAAATGAAGTTAGGTGCTATGATCAAAACACAAAATTATTCTATCCACAGACAAACCAGAATTATATTCAAAAATAAGTACAAGGATGCTTACCTTGGTTGGGTCGATGGGCACTTGTCGCACCAACAAGGTAGCTTTAAAAGAAACTTACATAAGGAAAGATTTGATCACACACATAAATTCCATGAACTGCAATTTTTATCATTACTTCATAAAACAAGTGTACAATCAACAACCTTCAAGAATCAAATCTACATCATAACAATACTTAGCTATGTCTCTGTATGTTTATCGTCTACAAGGACTTCTCTTTTAAAGAGAAATAACTGTTACAACCAAGACCTGGAGATAACATCAAATGATTACATAAATGTTACAATTGGCTGAGATAACGTTTTTCATGGGAAAGACTTCATCCTCATGAAGCGAAGTGCATGAGGATGAAGTGTATCATGGTATTCAACAAATAAAGGATGTTCAAGCCAACAAACTCCTAGGACCCATCGAGAGCAAGTTCATTCAAACACCCAATCCAACAGTTGAGGAACTAGTACCAGACGCACATAGTTGGAACATGAAGATTGGTACCAAATGAGCATATAAATAGGTATCGTACGAACACAACATTGGTACCAGACGAGCACAGAAATAGGTAGTTGATGAACTAAATACCAAATGAATGCCAAAACATGTACTATATGAGTAGGAGCTATTTCATAAGGTCTGTTTGGATTAATCAAAGTAATTAGAGAGCACTTAACATCAATTATTATATTCCAATTATTAAGAAATCTCATAAATCATGATTTAAACATAGGTTACCTCATATATACACAAGGATGGCTAAGAGACAAATAGTGAATATATCTGAGGTAAAGTTGTCCAAGATATAGGACGGGATAAGGTAATTAGAGGCATTAAAAGGAGACCCAAAACTCTCTATATTTGAACATCCTTGGTATAAAAATATGGTGTATTATTTGCAGTATCAAAGGTGCCCAAACGAGTTGGATCCTCATCAGAGAAGGAGACTCTGCCTTGAAGCTTCTAAGTACATTATTTTGGGAGACTCCTTGTTTAGAGGATATGTTGATGGCTTGTTGCTCCGTTGTGTAAGTGATGATGAAGCACAAAAAATATTACACGAGATCATGGATCATCAACACCTATCATTCATATTGGTGGCCATTTATCAGCTAAAACTATTGCCTTTAAGATCATAATAAATGGTTATTATTGGCCTTTTATCTTTCGTGATTCTTATAAATTCATGATGTCCTGTGATAAGTGCCAAAAATTCTCTGGGAAGGAACATTTTTCTGCCATGCCTTAACAACCTGTACTTCCAAATTTCTCTTTTTCAAAGTGGGGTTTAGACTTTATTGGCCCAATCAATCCTCCATCCTTTGTAGGGCATATCTTAATTTTGACAACCACTAACTACTTTACTAAGTTGGTTGAGGTTATCCCTCTTAGACATGTGCAAGATGAACAAGTAATTTCTTTTCTAGAGTCCAATATCATTTCCATATTTTTCCTTCCATTAGAAATCATTACGGGCAACGGTCCAGCCTTTATTTATGCAAAACTGACCCAATTCCTTGCTAAATTATATGTCAATCATTTCACTTCATCTGCTTATTACCCTCAGGGAAATGGACAAGCGAAATCCACTAATAAGAATCTAGCTAGGATTATAAAGAGAATTATAGAAGACGAACGTCACCAGTGGCACACACTTCTAACTTACGCTCTTTGGGATTACCGTACAACCACTAAATAAAGTACATGCTTTACTCCCTTTCAACTCGTTTACGACCAAGTGGATATTTTTCCTATTGAATTAGAGATTTCTTCCTTAGTCTTGATGCTACAAAATGAAGAATTAAATTCTTCTAATGTCTCTCAAAGGATAAATACTTTGTTATCCCTGGAAGAACAAAGAAATTTTTCCTTAGAAAATCTAAAAGGGAGGCAGCAAACAGTGAAGAAGTATTTTAACAAACGAGCAAAGACTATTGAATTTAAAATAGATGACAAAGTCTTACTATGGGATTCGACCCATGCTGAGAGAGGAAGGAATTATAAGTTCCAAAAGTTATGGCTAGGTCGTTTCAAAATCACTTATATCATTGGAAAAAATTCTTATCTTCTTAAGGACATGGATGAGAGAAGGTTTTCTTAGAGTACCAATGGTTCCCACTTGAAACATTATATGCAAACAACTTGATCACTAACTCTATATTGTGTAAATATGATTGTTGTACATATTTTTATCTTTCCTTTGGTTTGTGATTTTTGTTTTATTGGGTTTTGGTTTCTATTGTTTGTCTTTTTTATGGTCATAGGAAGAAAGGTATGGATCAATTTTTCCATAGTTGTGTCATTTATGCAAGTATTTTTTATCAATAAGAATAAATTAATACACATCTGTTACAATATCCTCCTTTCGAAACATTGATGAAGTAGCTTTTTTCTTTCAACACTTTTGTAGCATAGTTGATTTTGATTTCTTCCCATCTTATGCTATCCCTTTCTTCCCTCGATTTTGAGATTCAAGAGAATATCAGAAGTATCCTCTTTCAATTTTATAAATATTTTCGGTTATGATTCCTATTGATTGTTATGCGTACAAGACAAATTCCCCACATACATCTCACTTTCCATAAGTTATTTCATGAAGTCCCATTCCATCAATTCCCTTAAGTTGTTATTTCCCCCTTGTTGCATAACTATTTTCTGAACAACTTCGATCACATATTCCTACTGGTTTATGGAACCAAGCTTTATGAGTTTTAAATCTACTGGAAGAAGATTTCCCTGTCGAGTCACTAGTTTGTTGACGCACAAAAATCGCAACATGAAATCCATTCCTTCAAATGACTTGCAATGCATTATTGCTATTATATAGCTATTAATAATACTAAATAGGTGGGACCCCTTTAGAACAGTAATAAAGGAGAAAAATGATTCCCCTTGTTAACATATTCAAGCTACACTCATGATTACCTTACAAGAAGAATTTCATGGTTTGAAAGTAAAATAAAAGAGCCTAACCTGGTTCTATTTGTTGTTAATGGATGATTGGGTGTATTAACAATTTTCTTTCGAGTGAAGGGAATGTTTATTTCATTATACATTTTACTCTTGCTACACCTAGATTTTGATATGTTATTCAAATACTAAGTGCAGGCTACACACAAACTTATGGTATATTTGGGTGATCAATTGTTATGTGGTATGGTAATCTCCATTAACAAAAAATGTGGTTCATGTTTACTTTGATTCTAAGTATATGACAGGCATATAATAAATTGGATCCATGCATCGACCTTGAGCTTGACTCTTGATGATAGAATTTTTTTTGGAAAATGTTTAAAGTATGGTTGACATATGTTAGATCGGATTTTTGGAGGCTAAATGTGCTCTAGAGTTGGTTGTGGTTGATGGAATTTAATTTAGAAGATGGGAAGCGACGTGTATTTATTGCACATTGTCATTTCCCTACCTCGAAGCTACCACCTTCACTATACTTCTCACACTTTTTTTGGTTGCTCTTGTTAGTAGCACCTCCATTGTATTCGGCCCTTGGTGGAAAAGAATTATGATTGAGATTTTTATACCATTCTTATTTCAGGTATGTGGCTTTTATCCCTTCATTCATGGATTTTGAGATCTACTCCAAATAAAATTGTCTTGTTGGATCTTAGATTTTTCATGCAGAATGTGTTTGTTTTCCAAAGTTTAAGGGAATTTTTTATGAGCATTTTAGCCCTGTCAAAATACATTTCAATTAGGGTTTTCTCCCATTTTGGAATTTAAGCGATTCAAACTAAAAATATTGTTCAGAATTCTATTACTTGAAGTGCATGACTTGTTGCACTTGGAGCAAATGTTGGTATTACTAGGATATGGTTCTTGGCAAATGTCTTATGGGTGAATATGTTTGGTTTCACTCACATTTTAAGATTATTTTTTGGGGGGTTTTCTCTATAGAGGGGAAAGAACATTCAGGTCTTGTGACTATTGTATATCACCCTCACCTCATGCCCATACCTTGGAGGATATGCAGTCCTTTCGTATTTTTATTACCATTGTTTGCAGAGTTATGAAGGCAAGTGTATTATGTCTTGTCGTCGCTTTGAAATTTTGTTGTGGGAATGGATGGTTATCGTCTCACTTGCAGTCCACACCCTCACCTCACACCCACTCTGTCTACTCCAGGTTTTGTTACCCCATCAAATATGAATGGGAAAGTAATGAATTTAAACCCATATTCAAAATCTTGCCTAATTGTTTTTACTCAAGCGTTGGAAGATTGATTAAACCCACAAAATCATGGCTCACTTTGTTATTTATCCATGAGAGAACTCAGTTGACTTTGAAGTTAGTATGGATTTGATGAAACAATGATTATTAAGCTCGCAATGGGGTTTCTAACCCAGATTGATTTCGCATCAATGATTTTGGGGCTATGGTGTATTTTTTTATAATGAACAATTGATGGTTTTATGATTCTTTTCGCGGCCTTTCGCGCTAAATTTTATAACTAAATCCATAATTGTTTTTTCCACAGAACGCTCCACTGTTTAAAAGAAAAATGAAACTTACAATGTTTGACAAATCTAATATTTTCCTTGAGTTTGATATTGAACAGTTTAAAAGTTGTTATGTTGTAGATACTATATGTTGAAGTTTTTAAAGAAATGGTTATGGCACAAACAAAATTGGTTAGTGGCGGCTTTTGTCATGTTTATTTGGAAATAATTAACTTGATGAACAGTGGTAAATTCGATATGGTTTCAGCACAGGACATTAATGTTGATTATGGACTTGAATAAATGATAATTTGTAAAATAGAACAATAATCATTTCATTTTCGTTCATAATTTCATTTTTCGTTAATTATATTCCCATCATCTTCCCAATAACATTTAATTATTCCCTCTTATATTATTATGAATTTCATTTGAAAAAGAATGGAAAAGGATTGGATGATGGCTGGAATTGGAAATTATGCTATGGAGGCATTGTTTTTACAAGTTTTTCCATTTTACTTGAAACAATATCCATTTATTCATTCTTGTCCATACTATCATTTTTCATTCATTATAAAGCCCCTCGTTTTCCCAATGACCCTATAACTCCCTATTTCAATGATATTGATTATTTAATTCAATGTGTGAAGAATTGTATCAATGGATGGATTGCATGTGCTTCTGTTGTGAATAATAGAGCCAACATTTTGATTTTATTAAGGTAGAGTGTTAATGAATGAATGGTTAAAGGTTTTCCATACTCTAATTTTAATCTTGCTTCAAGATGAGTATTTTTAGAAGGGGAAGCAATGGCAGAGGTGCCAACAGAGGCAGAGATAATAATTGGCAAAGGGGCCATAGAAGGCCATGATTATAAATGCACTTTGATGTTGATCCACAAGAAATGAATTGGCTTTTCCAAGATGAATTCTTGAATTTAGTTGGCCAAGGGATTTTGCAGCCTAGACCTGAGAGATATCCTTTCCAGCCTCATCAAAACTTCTATTGTATCTGTTTTCCCCCTCATGTCTCTATGCAACAAGAGAAACATGTCAATGATGTCTAGCCAGAAAGTTTCCATCAGCTCATTGTACATCATCATGGTTGGCCTATATTATCATTATTGTTACCCCCTCCTCCATCGCCATTCAACACAAATGCCCAAATTGATCATGTTGCCTCACCAGTCCATTCCTCTCTTGCAAGCAAGAGACTCAAAAAATCCATTCTCGAGACAGAAATAGATAAAGGAAAAGGAGTGTTCGATCCTTCCAAGTCTTCCAAAGACTCCTCTGAACCAATGTCCTCTCATGTCCACCTTAAAGATAGTTGTTCCCATGTCATCGGTGAAATTCAACCCCAAGTTTCCAATCAATCATGGGTTGTTGCACAAGATACATCAGTAAAAGGATAAAATGAAGGCAACAATGAAAAAAGGCAGACCACCTCTCACAGTAAATATGGGTTTTAATGGGTTTTTTTTAGGACAGATTTTATTGGTAGGATGACAAAATGTTTTGGACAACAAAGATACATTTAGATAGAATGTTTTTGGATAGCATGGATATAATTCTATTTTTGGCCAATAGTCATGTTTTATTTTGATACTAAAATATTTGACTACTTATATGAGGATGGGAGTTACAAGGCAAATGTTTGAGTTAATTTTTTTGGGTGTTATATTTCATATTTTTTTTATCATTAAAGAAATGAAAATTGGAGTAACAAGGGGTACCACCTATTTAGTTATTATTTAAATAGATCCTTATTTATTTATTATTATTTATTTGTCTCAACTTATTGTTTAAACTAACTAAGCTTAACAAAAGAAAGGTGGTTGAACTACCATAACTTATTGGAAAAGGAATAAAAGTTCAATCAAAGGAAGAGACAAGGGAGGAGAATAGAGAGAAGATATAACTTTTGATATAAGGTCTTCTCTATACTCGTGAGATTATTATTTTCTTCATTCACTGTAATTTTACTAGAAAGCTAAACCATCTTGATGACAGCAGGGTCTTATTGAAGGCAACATGATTCAAAACTAAATCATATCTTTCAGCAACTTGTTTCTAAAGGTGTAAGATCTATCTTAGGAAGTCTGTGTAATCTTGTTTGTTTGTGGATTATATATCATGACTGATAAATAATATTTTGTAGAGTCAAGTGACAGTACTTTTATGGCAAGCTGATCCAGATCTCTAGCTTCAGTTTTCTTTTGTTGTCAGAGTCTTTTTGTATGGTGCCCATCGGAGGCTTCTAAATTTGACTTTGGTCCCCACCCTCGCAGGGGTTTGTAAAGAGAATTTATGCTTTGTATCTCATAATGAAATCAATATAAAGAAATAATATGGATGATTTTTGTCTCACATGTGTATCTTAAATGATATTTTTCAGTTTTTTTTTATCCTTGTCTCTTTATCCATAAACACTCTTATGTATATTTTATTTCTTCTTTTTGCACAGTTACATATGATAAATAAAACCATCCTTGGTATCTTGTATATATTACTTGTGGATCAAGTGATTGTTTTGATTTTAAAGCTATAAACCCCTGGTAACATTCCCAACTATATTGTTTTATCCTAGAAAGATCTAAAAATGTTTGAGTGAGTTTTTTCATACCTTTCTCCTCAACATTTATTTGGTGACCATACTTGTGAGATTATTCTTTTCTTCATTCTCTTTGAGTTTACTGGAAAGCTCAACCATATTGATGACAACAGGATTGAAAATTGAATCATATCTTTAAACAACTTGTTTCTAAAGGTGTAAGATCTATCTTAGGCAGTTTGTGTATTCTTGTTTTTTTGTGGATTAGATTTCATGACTGATAAAGAATATTTTGCAGAGTCAAGTGACAATACTTTTATGGCAAGTTGGTCTAGATATCTAACTTTAGTTTTCTTTTTCGTTCAAAGTCCTTTTGTATGGTTCCCGTCGAAGGCTTCTAAATTTGACTTTGGTCCCCACCCTTGCAGGGGTTTGTAAAGAGAATTTTTTCTTTGTATCTCAGAAAGAAATCAATATAAAGAAATCAGATGGTTGATTTTTGTCTCACATGTGTATCCTAAATTATATTTTCAGATTCTTTTTATCCTTGTCTCTTTATCCATAAAAACACTTATGTATATTTTATTTTCTTCTATTTGCACAGTTACATTTAATAAATAAATTAATCCTTGGTCTCTTGTATATATGGCTTGTGGATCAAGTGATTGTTTTGATTTTAAGGCTATAAATCCTCGGTAACATTCCCAACTATCTTGTTTTATCCTAGCAAGATCTGAAAATTTTTGAGTGAGGTTCTTCATACCTTTTTCCTCAACACCCCTCTTTAAGTCATGTGGATGAAGTGACATGGACGGGGGTAAGACTTTTGAGCATAGGGTTCATGACATACAAGGGATTGTAGTGTCTCATTTATGGGTGCCTTTGTAGAGGGTGTGTTTCACCTTCATTTTGAATGCAACCTTTTGCAAAGCCCATTTATTTCCCTTTACTCTTTTAAGATGTTTCCAAGTTGAAGACAAGGTGGGGTTTCTACCTAAGTGTGAAAACTAGTTCCCACCTTGACTCTACCCTGGTCATATCATGCTTCCCAAGTTGGAAATAATGTGTGGGGCTTCTACCTAAGCATGGAAAACAATGCCCACACCTGCTCTTCCTTGGTTGGAATGTTTTATTAGTTATTTTTCACGAATTCCCTTCTTCCCATGAAATGAGGTACAATCCCTTCTTGGGTCAATACACCCGAAAATCCCAAAAGGTAAGGAGATGAGAGAATGAAGTGTGGAAAGTGAAAATTATGGTCGGGAATGACATGATGACTCATCAAGAGGACCTCTCAGTAGTAAGCCTATCCCTAAGGGTGACCCACTTACTAGGGCATAATGCCAACCACCAAGGTGAAAAAAGGAAAAGAGCATAATTTCCAAGCAAACGTTACATAATCAAAAGTAGTTTTAAATGCAACAAACTCAAATGCATAAAATATTGAATTGACACTCACCATAATACCTGACTTGTACCTCATGGAGCAAGACTCAATGTCTTCTGAAAGCCAACTGATGTGGTGGATACCATCGTGATGAACCTAGAACTGTGGTGGCGAGGTGGGTTTATGTATGTGCAATTGGACATTATTGGTCGAGTTGTCTCTCGGTACTATGTATCTGCAGCCTGAGGGACTCGAGACATATTCTCCTTAGTTATCCCTAAGAGTTGGGGATAACGACCTTGATTTTAATCTAAGGATAAATTTAAGTCTCTTCAAAATAGTAAAAGGAAAAAATAAATAAATCATGTTGATAAGAATCCAACCTACCTCATCAACCTATGGTTTTGTGGGATGCTTTGTTGCTTCACTATGAATTTAGATTTCATTTCACTAGCATTCCCCTATGATGAGCATATATTTTCTTTCAACGTCTTTTTCAAATCTCTCTTGCAAGTATAATAAATACTTCAACAACCAAGCATTTAAATAAATTACTTAGTCAAAGTATTTAGCATATATCAGTGTCTTTCCTTAGCGTACCTGAACTTGATTTACATCGTATAGAAGCGATAATTTGAATTATTGATATTGAGTGTATACAACCAAGTGGTAGACCTAGATAGTTAGTGCCCCCAAGCACAACATCAAGGAACAAACGACCCTTACTCCAACACCTATATAGCCTCACCCGAAAAGACACACTATGAAAGGTCACATAGCTAGGAACACTTACTTTCACTGGGTGGGGTTAGAGGCAAGGAAGGCAACAACACAACACTTTGTATTACTTATGTTATTGAATGTTGCGAGACATTCCCTCAGACACCCTTGAGGATTACTCCTAACACCTAAATACCTTGATTCTTAATGCCCTGGAGACTTTATTACTCCCGACACACAACTACCCTTATTAGAGGATACCCCCTTGCCCCAGATCCTTTATTACTCTCGATATCCTACTACCTTTTTGATTAATCCCCTCGATACCCCTTGCCCTAGATACTTATTTAATCCCCAGATACTTCTTTGATTATAATATACCCCTTTCTTCATGCCCTCGATAACCATTTCCCCGGATACTCCTTGGCTTCTATAGTTGTGACACCAATCTAGACTGGTTCAAACTTGATCAGTTCGAAATTCCTTTTTAATTTGACAAAAAATCAAAATTTTACTTATTATGGCGTTAAG
>ML824727.1:63903-77476 GCA_009831015.1 Picea engelmannii | reverse complement strand
TTCATTAGAACGCCTTTCACCACTTTGGAGGATTTATTGGGTGGGAGTGAAAAACTCAAGGGAGATTAACCCGGCTGGTTAGGCCACATTAACCTCCTGAGGATAAAAAACACTTAGCGAAAGGAACTCTCCTAATGAAGAAAACCTAAGGCAACTGACCTAACATGATCCATGTAGACTTATTACATTATAAATCCGCGCAGGTGTGCGGTGATCTCGCTTACAAAATTTGTGCTGGAGGCATAAATTGCCTAGTAGAACCAAATTGTCTTCAACATACTAGCATCTGATGATGCATTACTTCATGGCACACGGAGTTGACCTCCTAGTTGAATAGGCGGTCAACATCTGGCTCCACATGGGGACGTGTGTTCGATCTTCTCACATGAGACGGAGAGCATACGAGAATCCAGCACCTACAAAACAGAGTGTTCACCTACGCGAACACCAGAAATTAACATTAGGATACATCCATACATGATAAAATAAAATCAATGCTATAAACAACATTTACATAAAGAAATATCTAAAGTACAACATCATAACAACAAAATGAAACTATGATACAGAAATAATTCTAAGTACATATTAACATCATGAATAAAACAATACAAAATTGAAAATACAAGGAAAAGGGTTAGAGATACGTTACAGAGGCTGTCCCTTTGGACACCAAGTTGCTCATCATCTGAAAAAGAGTTTGAGTTGCTGCCCATTCCTTGGAATATTGATGGGCTCACCATCCAGATGGCTGAGATGAAAAGAATTAGGCCCTGCTATTTCTCTGATCAAATATGGACCCAACCATAAGCTGTCAAACTTGCCATGTTTCCCTGGTTTTTCTCTGCCTTTATCCCATAGCAAAATTGTATCCCCAATCATGAAGTCCCTCTGCCTAGCTGACCTGTCAAAAGCTTTCTTTACCTTACTCTGATTTTTGCAATTCTAATCATAAGCCTTTCGTCTGATCTCATCTAACTCAATGACCTGATTGATTATGTTCTGAATTGCATCATGTTATGTGGAAAGATCCTCAACTGACCCATAAGTTGGAAGTCTAAGGTGTACTGGCAACCGTGCTTCCAATCCATAAACTAATTCAAAAGGACTCTTTCCAGTAGCTACTTTCTTTGTTATTCTGTCAACCCATGGAGGATTCCTATGGAGGGAACAACCTGTCTCCATAGACTTAGAGATGATAGCATTAATCACAAGATTGTCGTCAATGGGTGAGAACCCTACGCAATACCTAGACGACAAAACAAAAGAGAAGACTCTGGCTGAAGAAATGAAGAGGACATATGGGACAGAGAACTGCCCGTGCGACATTATTATTAAAAGGATCAGCGACGTCGCGACATGGATGGCCACCAAAATCCTAGCTTGTAAAATGTTAAGGAAGTGTCATAAGGAGGAAGTCCCTGTCGGGGTCGTCGCAGCTGCAGCGCAGTGCGTGAATGGCACATCGCTCAGCTGGGCCCCTTACCTGTTGAACCTATTCCTTGAGGACTGCAAAGATGTGCATTACCTCGACACAGAGTTCCACTACTCGTGGCTACTCATGCTAATCACGTTGATGGGGTGGAGGGAGTCCCCATATTCATACTTCTGCGAATGGATAGGTCGGTGTCACGTGACACGGTACACGTCGTTGGGGAGAAAATCAGACCCCAAGCACAGAAGCACAAACACGGGTACCTTTGCCAAGTATTTTACAGAAATACACGAAATCATAGCCAACACTTGGTGAATTACCCCGGATGTGGTCGCGTAGTACAACGAGATAACCAATTTTCGTGCAACAAGGCACACCATGTGGATCCAAGCGCACAGGGACCCACATAAGGAGTGGCTACAACCAAGGTACTACGTCAACGAGGACAATATAGAAATGGCCATGCGAGACTGGCATGATGACTGGAGGGTCCCAGTCCTAACCCAAGAAGTGCCATCGAGCACAGAAGCAGACACCACTGCGCCTAAGAAGTCAACAAAGTCAGGGAAACCCACCCAAAAGATGGTGCAACAGACGAAGGGGAGTGCGTCGAAGAAAAATACACCGGTAGCGCAAAGAGACACTTCTCCACAACAAAAGGAACAAGGATCGAGGGCTATGGAAATGCAGGGAATCCCCTCAACATCGAACCCACAGAAAGCAGGGCCACCTAAGAGGTCAATCTTACAGAAAGGAGGATCGTGCAAGAAGGAAAAGGTGCATAAACAACTATTGGAGTACACGATCACAAAGGATGGCGTCGACCTTGTAGTAGAGAAGGTGCAAGATCGCACATCAAAGGCCTTCGAGGAAGCCAAGAACCAAAGAGGGAAGATACAAGATGACCTGGATGGAATAAAGCAGGTCCTTGAGCAAATCAGAACAACGCAGAGGTTTGAAAGGGGAACATAATCCTTCCCTGAGGGATAAACAACAACGAAAACAAGGACTAAGCCACATAAGGAATACACAATTCACACAATTGCCCAGGCGAGTCCAATATTCAGAGTAACAAATGACATGTTGCACATGGATGAAACTGCAACATAGACACCATTGAAAGATTTGGCACAGGTCAACATGGTATTATCCGGAATACCCACAGGCGTTGTACAAACTCCAAGTCAGCGTTGCGCAGGAGGTGCAGTCACGCGCGACAACAGACACAGTAGAACTACATGAAATGAAAGGTGAAAAGGAATCCTTGGAGCTCATGATCGAACAAGTGAAGTTCGATACTAGAGGAGAGAAAGAGCGCACAGATAAGATTGAACAGCGGGTAACAACAATCTACAACCACCTTCTGGACAACGTGCATGCTGAGAGTTCAAGTACAGAGGAGAAACTCAAGATGATTGCCCAAACCATCAACCATTATAGAAAACAGATTGAGGATTTGAAGGAAAAATTGACTCCGACAACTCCACCTGAGGTCAGGGAGACGGGGAAAGAAGAAGTTGCACTCCAACTAGTAGAGTTGGAGAAACAAGCTAACACAACAACATAACTCTTTGACAGAACAACGCAGTTGTGGACAACATTGGAGGAAGACAAACGGGTCTAGCAGGGACTAGGAAGAAGGAAAAATAAGCACACCTATCCAGGACCTCAAGCAGAGGCAGAGAACGATGAGTATCAATAAGTGCCTCAAGGGGACAAAAGAACTAAAGAAGCTGCAAGCAGAACTGATAGCAGTGCAAACGCAAAACCAGGAGAGACATGCGCAGATGGAACCTCTTCAAGACCAAGCTGCGTAGCTCATCGTGTAATTGGAGGAGAAGAAGAAGAACATGGCAAAGACACAGGCCGAATGCACAACCATGGTCCAACAGGAAATCACAACGCAAAATCTAGAAGCGCTCAGAGAAAAGGCCGCACAAGTACAAATACGAGGAAGGAAACTTGTGGACAAGTTCCATAGTCCAGTGGATATTGTCAAGGAGCGTCCAGTGCCTAGGTGGCTCGGGATGAGCCACATGTTAGTGTTGGGAGCCTGTTGGGCGTAGGCCCATTTTGTGGAAAAGTATAATTTTGGATAATAAAGCGGAAAGAAGGAAAAGACAACTGGTAGGAAAAGCAACACGTGCAAGGTAAACGCGCATGCAAATGAGGAAATAATGAGAGACACGCATGCAAGAGGAGGTAATGGATAATAAGCCAAAAATAAGTATAAATAGGTACCTAGGAGGTCTAGGTCTGGGTTCGAAGAGTTGGAATGTAAGAATGACTGAAAAATCCAAGATTGTTTTGTAACCTGTTGAGCTAGAGAGAGAAATTAAGGTAGATTTTGAGGGTTATATCACAAGCTGAGGAGCCTGGTGTGATCAAATCCACCTCATTGTAGATATTGACCCAAATGACTGAGTATTGTAAGGCGTGCAACGCTATAATTTTGGAGAAACCATAATAAAAGAGCAAATAATCCAAATCTTTATGGACGTAGCCCAGGAGGGGGTGAGCCATGGTAGATCATGTGTTCTGTGGATTGATTATTGTGATTTCTTTACTGTCAATGGTTAGCTAGGAGATGAATGCATGAATGGGTTAGCTAGATCTTATTGTGTTTACATGCATGAATAATAATGACAGAATGTGTAGTATAGATGAATGTTAGAGTAAATAAATTAAGATCACAAAGTGTAATCCCAAATCCCCACTCATTCCCAGGATGAGAGCACTTGAGCGTTGTAGCCACCCATATAACTATCTCGGGTGAGACTGTGCAGTGCACCCTATGCATTGTGTTGCCTTCTGGTTTACCAGTGGGGCCGATAGTTTTAGAGGGTTTTGTTGGAAACAAGAGTAGACCTGAACCTGGGTCAACCCAAGAATGGTATAAAGAGAGAAGTAACCAACACAATGCTTTAGTACTCACACGTTCTTGCCCTATAGTCAGAAATATAGGTAAATTTATGTTGGGCACTTGCAATGTACTTCACAATGATGTCCAAAGAAGTGTCCAAGGAGACTTTGTTAGGCTCTCTAGTGTCCCTTAATTGTTCCTCAAGTGTTCTTAATATAACCAAACCCTCATCAATTTGAGTGTTTACATTGGGTGCTTGTGGTGGGTTTGGGTCTTGATCTTCTTGGTTTTCTTCTTAGTGTCTTTCATTGTCTCGGGGTTCCATTTTATTATATATGATGATGCAATTTAAAAGACATGTCATCTAAATTAGGTTGATTTTTTAATTAAAATACAAAATTCCAATTTTTTTCTTTTTAATTTAGATTCTTAGAAGCAAAAAACTAAATTGGAAATGACTAAATTGGGTTAAAAATAAGATAAATCAAACATACCTAGACACGGTGGCAAGATCCTTCCTCCCTAGCTTCTCTCTAGCTCCTCTATTCGCTCAATAAGAGTAGAAATGCGAGCACAGTTTGTGCACAATGAACACAAATCGTGCTCGTGGACTCTTTAAAAACTCTATCAATAGGAACACACACACGTTCTTTGTGCACAATGACCACAGATCACATGCATGTTCTTTGTGCACAATGACCACAAATCACGCTTGCAGAACTCTATCAGTAGGAACGTGTGCACACACATTCCTGTTGCATGGATTGTCACTTTTTCGGCCACGAACTTCGTGCACTTACCCAAATAGATTATTATTTTCTATAATTGTATCAATACTTTCCTTTTCATATGAAATTGAGACTTTTCCATTGATCCTTTAGCTATTATGTATCCAAGATGTCCCGATTCACTGACATGTATCGCTTCTTGATAAACTTAATACAAGAATTCCTTAATGTGGTCCTACAAAAAAGAAATGGATAGAATAAATAAATGCATTATATAGAGAAATGAAAATCACAAGGGGATAATTTCTTATACTAATTCTACCAAGATACACGACTTCAAAGAAGGCATGAAATTTGGGTAATAACAACTCTTTTATTAGAGTAACAAATGAATCTCTTGCAACTATGTTTCTTTATAATTGCTAAGCAAACCAACATTTGATAGTTAATGTAATTTTTCTCGACAAACACATTATTCTTTATATTAGATATAGATTCAATTACTATTATCTTGATGAGTGTTTATACATCACTTTTAGGTAAAGTCACTAATTTGTTTTAGCTACAATGGAAACATTCTTAAGGATATAAATCAAATCATCTTAAGACATAACTAGGACAATGGAAATGAAGATGCCATATGATGAATTAGATTTCCTTTAAGGTTGGAATAAATCTAATTCATTGAAGAGATTTAGTCAATGAACAAAGTCATACTAGACAATTGAAGTGCATACTGCATACCACAGTTTCTATAACATTATTCTATATCTTTTTTATTCCAAAAACCTCATATGCTTTGCATGATGCAACCAAAGGTACTTTGTTATAATTTTTTTCCTCAATGAATTAATAAACATACAAAATGATACTTTGTAATTTAACTTAAGACAACTCACCGCATATGCTACTATCAATCGTGAGGGTGTTACCCTCCTCCACGACCCCACAGTCTCTCCATTATGCCACCCTGCATCAATTACAAGGATCAAATCAAAAAAATTAAAAAAATATGCGTAAAATCAAATTCATGAAACATAAAACATTTTCATCAATGCATTATCTCACTGTGAATATCGCTAGCCTCAATGGAGATTCATTGGCATATGGAACACTGGGTTGTACACCTTTCTCTGAGACAACCTCTGCTGTGGCAGTCTCGATCGATGGGGCCAATGGAAATACCGAGGGTGGGTTGTGATGGACCCCCACAGGCTGTACAAGTGACTGCAACTCCCTAGGCTTGGAGAAAGGTAACCTAACAACGCCCAGGTGCTCAGGGAGTGCAATGGTACTATAGCTATCAAATATATCCACATCCTGCATACATATTAATAAAATTGAACTATTAGTACCAACTATTAAAATTCAAAAACACAAACACAAAAAACTTGAGAATTATACGATATTTAACTCTACACAGGTAGGTAACCTAGTAACGCCCAGGTGCTCAGGGAGTGCAATGGTACTATAGCTATCAAATATATCCACATCCTGCATACATATTAATAAAATTGAACTATTAGTACCAACTATTAAAATTCAAAAACACAAACACAAAAAACTTGAGAATTATACGATATTTAACTCTACACATGATACCTGTGACGCAGTTGACTTGTCCATCCTAGATGGACATTCCTTGACATCGGATAGTCCCAAATCCTACAAAAACATGAGAACATTACAAATTTGAGGATGTCATAAAATAAATAAATGAATATGGTGAATTTATCATATGTGACACATACCTTCATGTGGGGTGCACCCAATGAACAATTTGTGTCTACTTCCACATCAGTGGTGGGGCTAGGCATTGATGCATCCATTGGTGTAGAGGGTCTACTACTAGGGTGTAAAAACTGCGGAACAACATAAATAAAATATCAATATAAATACACATAATACAAAATAAATATGGATACACATAGCAATTAAGAACATAAAAAGGGTTACACTACTTACCCTCCTCCATGAAGCTATGTTGTCCACTAGGTTGTATAGGACAATAACATGTATGCCTGCAACTCGAGCATCTGTGAGGTTCACATGGATGAATACTATGTCCATGTGCCCTCTCCTCATTGTAATCTGTCATGCCTGTTGAACCTCCAACCCCTCTATCAATGTCATTGGTCGACACCTCCTTCCCAGGTAGTGCAACAAAGCTACTGAGTTGCACTAGGATACGATTCAATGATGAAATGGATAGCTTTACCTGATGCAATATCTCTGCAACAAGAGTATGTTGGGTAGGGGGGTCAGGCCTTTTCCTCGGGGGACAAGAACCTAACACGCAGTCACACCTGGCATGCTCTCGGTCAAGGTTCACATGGATGAATACTATGTCCATGTGCCCTCTCCTCATTGTAATTTGTCATGCCTGTTGAACCTCCAACCCCTCTATCAATGTGATTGGTCAACACCTCCTTCCCAGGTAGTGCAACAAAGCTACTGAGTTGCATTAGGATACGATTCAATGATGAAATGGATAGCTTTACCTGTTGCAATATCTCTGCAACAAGAGTATGTTGGGTAGGGGGGTCAGACCTTTTCCTCGGGGGACAAGAACCTAACACGCAGTCACACCTGGCATGCTCTCGGTCATCCCATAATTTTCTTAGAAAATATAAGGGAATCTCCCTGTTATTGCAGGGAGGTTTATCAAAAACCATATACCACCTATCCATCCAATTCTGACTAATCTAGGGATGGATGCACCAGTCAATGGAGATGTGTTTCTTGTGCAATGACAGTTCTTATCTAGTTATAGGATCCCTAAAAATAGACAATAATTGTGGTTTTGAAATGCCCAGGTCTTTGACTTGGTTTCTGTCCAAACCAGTGCTTTAGTACTCATACATTCTTGCCCTATAATCAGAAATAGAGGTCAATTTCCATTGGGCACTTGCAATGGACTTCAAAATGATGTTCAAATAAGTGGCCAAGGAGACTTTTCTAGGCTCTCTAGTGTCCCTTAATTGTTCCTCAAGGGTTCTTAATATAACCAACCCCTCATCAATTTGAGTATTTACATTGGGTGGTTGTGGTGGGCTGGGATCTTGATCTTCTTAGTTTTCTTCTGAGCAGTTTTCATTGTCTCGAGGTTCCATTTTATTATATATGCTGCAATTTAAAATCCATGGCATCTAAAATAGGTTGGTTTTTTAATTAAAATACAAAATTACATTTTTTTTTTTAATTTAGATTCTTGAAAGCAAAAAACTAAATTGGAAATAACTAAATTGGGTAAAAAATAAGATAAATCAAACATACCCAGACACGGTGGCAAGATCCTTCCTCCCTAGCTCCTCTATAGCTCCTCTATTCTCTCAATAAGAGTAGAAATGTGAGCGCAGTTTGTGCACAATGACAATAAATCATGCTCGCGGACTCTTTAAAAACTCTATCAGTAGGAATGTGCACACCTTCTTTGTGCACAATGACCACAAATCACATGCACGTTCTTTGTGCACAATGATCACAAATCACGCTCGCAGACTCTTTAAAAACTCTATCAGTAGGAACGTGTGCACATTCCTAAGAACACACATGTTCTTGCCACTAAACCTACGTGGAAAGCCTCATGAAGGTTTGACCACCTCCAAACCTAAAGGTTTAGGAACGCGTGTGCGTTCCTAAGAACGCACACACATTCTTGTTGCATGGCTTGCCACTTTTTCAGTCACGAACTTCGTGCACTTACCCAAATAGATTATGCTTTTTTAGAATTGCATCGATACTTTCCTTTTCATATCCAATCGAGATTTTTCCATTGATCCTTTAGCTATTATGTTTCCAAGATGTCCTCATTCACTAACATGTATCGCTTCTTGATAAACATAATACAAGCATTCCTCAATGATGTCCTACCAAAAAGAAATGGATAGAATAAAGAAATGCATTATATAGAGAAATGAGAATCACAAGCGGATGATTTCTTATAACAATTCTACCAAGATACGCGACTTCAAAGAAGGCATGAAATTTGGGCAATAACAACTCTTTTCTTAGGGTAGCAAATGCATCTCTTGCAACTATGTTTCTTTATAATTGCTAAGAAAACCAACATTTGATACGTGGTCTAGCTGCAGAAAGCTTAACTGGGCCAAGCCCGCATACCTTTTGAAGGTCAGCGGAGACGACTGGATGGTAAAGTCGTTCTTGCAACGAAGGTCGGGTCTTGTGCTCAAACCCGAGCAAGGACGTGGTCTAGCTGCAGAAAGCTTAATGGTCTAGCTGCAGAAAGATTAACTGGGCCAAGCTCGCATACCTTTGGATCGTCCTTTATTAGGGTGGAGCCGAAGGATTAGGGTTTTGCAGAGTTCTTGCACTGCGTGGTTCCGGTAGTGGCCCCAACGGGGCTCGTGTCTCATAAGGAGGGAGGGCCGGCAAGCGGCTCCTACAGTCAAGCTACAGCAAGCGAAAATGTTGCTAAGAGGTCTAAGTGGCCGACCTTCGAGGCGCCACCAGACCTGCACTCGAAAATACTGGAAGAAGGCGCGTTCAAGGACCGAGAAATGGAGATTGACCCAGAGAAAGGAGCTCTTCCCCCCACAACGTCAACTCCATGGATGCCTGGTAAGTGTATTCCACAGGTGCCACAAGCCCCAAAATATGTGATTAACTCACCACGCATAGAAGAGCAAAAGCAATACATGAGAGATTATGCCCTGGTGGGAAAGTTCCTAGGGCTATGGCCCTCGGAACGAGATCTGATCAAATGGATACAATACTGGTGGAAGCCAAAAGGTCACTATGAGTTACGACTAGGATCTAAGGGGTTTTTCACAATCATCTTCCACAATCTTGAGGATAGTAACCGCATCTTCGATGGAGGGCCCTATTTTTTCAACTCGACGAGCCTCTTCTTGCGCTTCTGGAGGGAGAAGTTCAGCCCTGAAAAGGAGGACTTTGCTCGTGCACCTATATGGATCAGATTATACTCCCTCCCACAGGAATTTTGGCTAGAGGAGGTACTGGCTGGTATAGGCAATACCATCGGCATCTATGTCAAGTCATCCGAGGCCACCAAGCAAAGACGTACACCTCTTATGCACGAATCTGTGTATACCTGAATATAACTAAGCCGCTCCCCGGATCCATCATACTGGAATATCATGACGAGGACTGGACCCAGACCATTGACTATGAGCACATCCCATTCCAATGTCGGAGATGCCACGAGCATGGCCACCTCTTTAGAGAATGCCCCCTCAACACTGTTCACAAAGAAGGAAACCCAGACAGCAACAAGGACAAGGACGACTTCATTCAACCAACAGGGAAAAGAAGACCAGGAGGAAGGAAGCAACCGGCCCAAGTAAGTAAAGATGCTTCAACTAGTAATAGATTTACAGCTTTACAAGACCAACCAGAAAACCCCGCAAGCCACATGCAGCTCAATGAACCACCTTCGGCTAATGGCTCTCATGCGACCAAACAAGGGGAGGAAAGAACCCCACTGAGAAAGGGATCAGATCTCATCCCCCCAAACGCGACTCAGGAATCGCAGGAGCCTTTGGAAACAGAGGACGAAGACGCAGAAATGGAGTTGGAGGAGTCGAATTTAGCCGGAGTGGATTTGGTGCACCTCGAGCATGCCTATAGGCAGTAGAAACTATACACAATACCCAGAGATCAATTACGAAAGGTGCATAAAGTCTTCCTCAACTCCTCCGTTGGATCCTCGGCAAGGGCTGGGAATACAAAGCAGTCAATCAAAAGGCACAAGTAAATCCCAGAAAGACGAAAAGAAAAGAGGGAGGAAATCCACCAACAAGCTTATTCAAGAAATTGGCCACTTCATGGTAAACTCAGGGCAAATCCACTTGATCTCGAACAGTTTCCCTCCTCTCCCCACTCCCCCGTCATCATGAAGATCATCTCATGGAATATCAGAGGCCTTAATGGGCGTAGCAAGCAAAAATTGCTACGAGATCTGATTTTAGCGGAAAAAACTGATATAGTTCTTCTACAGGAAACAAAATGCACCTCAGAAGATGTGGATAAACTACTCCCCTACTGTTGGAAGCATAGGGCAGCTGTTTCAGTAGGAGCCATAGGTACAGCAGGAGGACTGGCCATCCTCTGGAACACAAACTTGGTAATGTTAGAAAACTTCATCGCCACAAGATGGTCTGTCACAACAGACTACAGACTCATTGGTTCTAATAAGCCAGGACACTTGACCAATGTATATGGTCCGGCCAGCATAAGGGAGAAGCCCGCCTTCCTCAGGAATCTGAACTACTTATCCACTTTAAATCAGCACAAGAAATGGATTATTGGAGGCGATTTCAATATCATCCGAAGCCTGGAAGAGAAGAGGGGAGGATCAAGACGACTGGATCGAGAAACCAACGACTTCAACAGCCTCATAGATAACCTTCACCTCATTGACCTGGAAACTATCAATGGCACTCACACCTGGACAAACAGAAGAACTGGCACGCACCAAATTGCTTGCAATCTCGATCGGTTCCTCATCTCGGATTCTCTCATGCTGGAAGGCACAGCTATGGAGGCTACCATCCTGAATCTCTCTGGCTCAGACCATTGGCCTATTCAGCTCTGGCTAGATATCCCAACCACGATGGGGAAAAAACCTTTCAGATTTGAGCAATTCTGGCTCGACCACCCCGATTTCCAGGCAAACATACAGAACTGGTGGAGGGAGGCAGAGGTCCCTCAAGGCTAAAAAATGTACAGATTCCAACAAATATTAAAGAACCTTAAACAATTTCTCAAGCTTTGGAATAAGAACACCTTCAACGATATCTTTGACTCTCAAAGGCAGTTATCAGAACGCATGAGCGAAATTCAAAATCAGATCAGAACTTGGGGGCTAACAAATGATTTAAAAGCCCAGGAAGAAATAGTAAATCAACAGTTGGCGGCCAGGAAAAGACAAGAAGAGATCCTCTGGAAACAAAAGTCGCGCATCCGATGGCTCAAGGAGGGAGAACGCAACACCAAATTCTTCCATAGAACGGTCATCCACAGGCGGCACACCAACAAAATCACGAGCCTCATCTCTGCAACTGGGGAGACCCTTCACTCACACGAAGACATGGAAGCGGCTTTGATCGGATACTATCAAAATCTCCTCACAGAACCTATTCTGGATAGACATGAGGCCATTGCCAAGGTCACTCAACATGTGCCATCCCTTGTTACACGGGAGCAAAACTTGGCCCTGCTCCGACCTATTTCAATTGAGGAGGTGGATCAGGCGCTCCAGGACACACCCAAATGCAAGGCTCCAGGACCTGACGGCTTCACCAACGATTTCTTCCATCATTGTTGGCCAATGATCAGGGTCGAGGTGTGGGAAATTCTAGAAGATTCCAGAGCTACTGGACAGGTCCTCCGAGCTTTAAATGTGACCTTCCTCGCCCTCATACCCAAAGAGGGGCAAGCGCATCACCCACAACAGTTTAGACCTATAGCTCTCTGTAATGTAATTTATAAACTCTTGACGAAGGTGATTGCTAGACGACTCAAACCTATCTTGCCAACAATCATTTCCCCGGAACAATCAGGCTACGTTGAAGGCAGACAAATCATGGACAGCGTCATCCTCGCTCATGAAGTGATCCACTCTCTGCAGAAGACCAAAACTCCAGGTATGCTCCTAAAATTGGATCTCTCTAAAGCCTTTGACAAGAGAAGCTGGGAATACATGCGGGCAATGCTCCTCGCCTTTGGCTTTGATCAAAGCTGGGTTTCTTGGATTCTGAATCTAACCTCTTCGGCTTTCTTCTCCATTCTTGTCAATGGTGTCCCATCTCGACCTTTTTCTCCCTCAAGAGGAATCAGGCAGGGGGACCCCCTCTCCCCTTTTCTCTTTATCATTATGGTTGAAGGTCTGGGACGCTCCATCCGTGCAGCAATTGAAGGAAACCTGATAACTGGCTTACCCTTGCATGGCATCTCCCCTCCCATCTCGCACAGTCAATTTGTGGATGACTCGCTTCTAATGGGCACCCCAACCGTTCGCGAAGCCAACGCTCTACTTGCTATTCTTCAAACCTTCTCAGATGCCTCGGGGCTGGAATGCAATAAGGAAAAATCCCAAATCTTTTTCTTCAATACGCCACCACCGATTCAGATCCACGTCACTGAAATCCTAGGTTTCAACAGAAGCTCCCTTCCGTCCAAATACCTTGGCATTCCCCTGATTGACAATGCCCTTCGGAACTCCTCGTGGGAACACCTTCTTTCCTCCTTTACCAAAAGGCTCTCCTCCTGGACCCTCAGAGTTTTAAATCTGCCTAGCCGCCTTGTTCTCCTCTGGGCCGTCCTTCAGGCCCTACCTATTTACTCCTTTTCAGCGCTGGCTGCACCAAGATCTGTTCTCTCAACCATCAAAAATCTACAGAGAAACTTCCTCTGGCAAGGCTTCAACTCAGGTAGGAAGATAGCATTGGTCAGCTGGGATAAATTATGCCGACCCAAAGACCAAGGTGGCTTAGGGCTACGGGACCCCCTCATTATGAACAAAGTTCTGAGTGCCAAAATCTGGTGGCGGTGGCTCAAGCATCC
>ML824727.1:34744-46728 GCA_009831015.1 Picea engelmannii | reverse complement strand
ATGGGTGAGAAAGCAAGGAAGGAGGGGCGAATTGGGTAAGAAGAGAGTCCACGCACTCCTTTAAAGAAGAGTTACTTGCTTTCAACGTGATGTTTCCACCCCCATAAGCTTTATCCAATTTTTCAAGAGGAAAAGCGTGAGTCAAGGGAGGAAAGTCGTGAGGTATGGGAGAGGCGTGTGGGAGAAAGCGTGGGACACACTCCCAAATGATAATTGATAGGTTGAGAGTGGCATGAGTTGGAAGAGGTGAGGCCCACGCTTTAAATTAAAGCAAACTCAACGTATTACGTGGGAGTGGAGACGTATTTTAATGAAGTGCGTGAGGAGAAGTGTGGTGAAAGCGTGAGGTAAAGCGTGGGGATAGGTGATGGAGAACGGACCCACGCTCTGTTTGAATGAGTTTCCAAACTAAGGCATAGAGAGGGGGACGTAAATCCATAAAGATTGCATGGGTTTAAGTTAAGGATGTGTGAGCCTTACGTGAGGGAAAGGAGGTGAGTGTGAGAGTGTGGAGACCACACTCCAAAGTGAGGTGGATAAGAGGGGAAGGACGTATGAGTGGGAAGGGAAGGGGCCCACATTTCACTTAAATTAAGGTTCCAATTTAAATGCATGTGAGGGTCGTACTTTAGGAAGGGACGTGAATAGTTAAGGTGGGAAATGAGAAAAAGTGAGTTTAATCAAAAAGTGGGTAGAAGGGGTAGGAATGGGTAGGGAATGGTGAGGTGGGGCCCTCTCTTTAATTATTGCCACTTACTTCGCCTTTTTTGGCTAAATAATACAATATTTACATTTTCCCATGTTCTGGGTTTGGCAATTAAAATCGCCATTTTCCGAAAAACTCCTAAAGTGGACAAACAACCTAGCAAAACTTGACCGACTGAGTTGAAACTTGGTCCACGGGTGCAAGGGGTATCATTAGCTTTCTTTTGAGTACAAATACCCCGATTGCAAATCCCAAGACCTAAGTTTTACATTAAATACCCAGAATTAATTAATTAATTAATCAATTAATTAATTCAGAACCTTAAAAAAAACCTAGCTATACTTGACGGAATTCTACGAAATTTCGCGTGTTGTCTTACATGGTCATTTACAACATTCCTAAACACTAGCTACCTAGGATTGACTTCATTAGAACGCCTTTCACCACTTTGGAGGATTTATTGGGTGGGAGTGAAAAACTCAAGGGAGATTAACCCGGCTGGTTAGGCCACATTAACCTCATGAGGATAAAAAACACTCAGCGAAAAAAACTCTCCTAATGAAGAAACCCTAAGGCAACTGACCTAACATGGTCCATGTAGACTTATTACATTATAAACCCGCGCAGGGGTGCGGTAATCCCGCTTACAAAATTTGTGCTGGAGGCATAAATTGCCTAGTAGAACCAAACTGTCTTCGACATACTAGCATATGATGATGCATTACTTCATGGCACACGGAGTTGACCTCCTAGTTGAATAGGCGGTCAACAAGTAGATGAGGACTACTGTGGTGGATATGTTCCACTGTTTGCAACCTTACATTGTCGATCAAGTATTTGTGTGTTACTTGGTGTGGTAGTGAACCACTGGATTGTAGTTATGTACTACTATGGATAGACATAGTTGTGTTCTATTTTTGTTCTAACTGCCTTGAAGATTATCAGCAGCTTATTGGAAATAATCACCATCCAGACGAATGATGAACAGATATTTTCCAAACGGAAATTGGTTCAGAGCATTTACTCCTCTAGATTATAAGAGTGGCTCTTGTATCACTCTATGGTAAGAGTGACTTATCCAGCATCATGTCTAATTACTCATATGAAGTATGGTTTCGAGAGATGATGCAGCTAATGGTGATGGTGATGCTCATGATCTAGTCATGAAATAGTCTAGATGACTATATTGATGCTACTAGGGAAATGGTATGTTTTTGTGCTCAAGTCCATTACCTGTAATACCTCCCTAGCTAGGAGGGAGTGTTAATATTATGGTAGCTGCGGGAGGTATTTACCTCCACGTGTGAACCTGACAAGAATAGAAGACTCCAGAAAGCAAGAGAAAACCCTAATGAGTTGGCTAATAACCCTAAAAGTCTTGTCGGCTCAAGAAGATAATGTATATTAAGTTATTAGCCTCCAAGAGAATAAGTCGGCCAAAAATAATATTAATATACTGAACAGACACATATCCAGAAGGAGAAGTCGACCCCATCAAATCTGGCAGAACCAGTATAAATACAGGGCGCCAGTTCTCATTTGACAGCATCTCAGAATTGCAGTTCCCAGTTTGGTGCGCACTGCAGCTCCAGTTTGGTGCGCACGTGTGGAGGAGAGCTGCAGGTGCAACTTTTGCAGCTAGTAGTTTTCAGTATTGGCTTGACTATCTCTTGGCTAGGGTTTGGACTATCTGATCAGCTCTTTGTGATGCGCTATCCTTGGGGAAAGGTGCGCTACCCTTTGTTTGGCTATCTAGCCTAGAGTTTGCTTCCAGAGGAATTCTCAATCAAGGTTAAGGTGCTCGGAGGGTGGCTTCGGCCTATGGTTGGGTGACGAGGGTATCGTCAATGGTAAAACGAGCACACCATCTTCTATATTCTAACACACGCTCTCATCCAAGGCAAATTCCATCTTTTGATTGAGGTTTCTACTATCAAATGAGATGTTTCCATCTCATTCTAAGATTGAAAACGTGAGTTACCAAAATGAGCGTGAGTGTCAAAAGAGGAATGTGTGAGCTTCACTTGGAATGTGGGGGAGTGAGTGTATCACACTCTTGGGTGACGTGAATGGAAAAGGGAAGGCGTACGAGTGAAAGGAAAGGGACCCATGCCTCATTCAATGGTGAATTTCCAACTTAAGTGGAGTTCCAAAAAACGTGAAGTAAAGCGTATGCGTGAGGTACGTGTGGTAAGGAGGGACGTGTGGGTAGAGTGTGGATGGCACACTCTCAAAAGGTAAGCGACTGGTGGAGGATGGTATGAGTTGGAAAAGGGTCCCACACCTCTATTAAAGAAGAATTTCAACATTTACATGGGAGTGGGAGTGGGGACGCATATCCTCAAAGAAATGCATGGGTTAAGGTGAGGTGCGTGAGGTGAGTGTGGTAGGAGTGTGGTGTGTAAGGAGGAAGGGCGTTGAGTGAAAGGAAAAGGGACGCCACTTTTATTAAAGGGAGTTTCCATAACATACGTGGGGAGGGGGACGTATCACCCAAAGTGGGGGAATTAAATTAAAATTTAATTAAATGAATGGGTAAAGGGTTAGGAAAGGGTTAGGTGGGTTAGGTGGGTTAGGTGGGTTCTCTCATCATTAAAATCACACTAACTTCACTGTTTTTGGTTTATTATTACAAATTGGCATTTGCCCATGTCCTGGGTTTGGCAATTAAAATCGTCGTTTTCCGAAAAAACTCCTATGTGGACAAACAACCTAGCAAAACTTGTTCGACTGAGTTGAAACTTGGTCCACGAGTGTAGGGGGTCTCATTAGCTTTCTTTTGAGTACAAATACCCCTATCATAAATCATGGGGCCTAAGTTTTACATTAAATGCCCAGAATTAATTAATTCTGAACCTTAAAAAAAACCTGGCTATACTTGACGAAATTCCGTGAAATTTCGCGTGTTATCTTACATGGTCATTGACAACATTCATAAACACTAGCTACCTAGGAATGACTTCATTAAAACACCTTTCACCACTTTGGAGGATTTATTGGGTGGGAGTGAAAAACTCAAGGGAGATTAACCCTGTTGGTTAGGCCGCATTAACCTCCTGAGGATAAAAAACACTCACTGAAAGGAACTCTCCTAATGAAGAAACCCTAAGGCATTGTCTGCATCGTTATAACATCAGCCGTAAAACTTCCACATGGTTTTTCAACAGACTATTTACCGTCCAATCATCCAAGTATACTTCAAGAAACTGATGGATGAATTCCTTAAATGCTGTGATGACCACTCTGGAAAATATTGTGGGTGCATTCTTCAGTCCAAACGGCTTGACTGTGTACTGATAAGATCCCCATTCTATCGCAAACGTGGTCTTGTGCCTGTCCTCCTGTGCTATCTTAATCTGATGGTAGCCTGAGAATCCATCAGTGAATGAGTAAGCTTCATGTCCTCCCACGTTCTCTAACACTTCATCTATGAACGGTGTAGGGAATGGGTCGTGTAGGCATGCATCGTTCAACTTCCTCAAGTCGACGCATATCCTGATCCCTCCTTGTTTCTTGTCCTATACTACCATTGGACTTATCCATTCTGACTCCTCAACTAGTTCTATGATGTTGACTTCGAGCATCCTGTCGATCTCAGCTTTGACTTTTTGTTTGTATATTGGGTTCAATATGTAGGGTCATTGTCTAATAGGTCTCGCGTCAGGTATGAGTGGTATCTTCATTTCCCCTAGCTCTATGGCTATACCCTTCATCTCTGTAAATGTTGTGGGAAAGAGGTCATTGTATTCGTGCAACAACTCTTTGATGCTTTCTACTGTTTGCTCATTCCAGTAATCTCCAATGCTGGCCATTTTGGGCTGCTCAGCTGTCCCGATGTTAACTTTCTTACCTTGATCGGCGCGGAAATGACTTCTGATTCTATGGGTGGTCCCTCCACATTTCTTTCACCTTCTGCTTCTTCGATTTGAATATCTCGCGGATCATCTTCATCTGGTGCTTCCTCCTGTACATGGTAACATGACAACAGGTCCTTAACTGTCTTTTTGTTCCGTTGTTGTTCTTCTTTGATAAGTTCTATTTATGGTTCTTTCATTAATATTACTCCTCTGATTCGTTGAAGGGATGCGTCTATGTTGGGGTTCTCATGTTCAAATGAGAAAGTGATAGAAAAAATTTGTTGCAATGTCATCCATGTCGTAGTTCCTTTGCGCAATTCCTGGTCTGTATACCAATTCGTTGGTATGTCGTCGGTATGTATGAAGTGATGAGGCCATTCCTCTGGTGGTGTCATTTTCCACAGCGTTTTGCACTTATCAAAGTGTTCCGTTGGTGTCCCTTGTCCTTCATATTTCCGTTGTTTGTTGTTTTTCTATTCTGCGGCGAACCTTATGCGCAACCGCTTACATTGATACCAGTCTGTGATTGTCTCTTTGTGTGTGCCCCACCATCTTGCGAGTGTGGCCTTGAATGCTAAGTCAAGTGCTAACAGTATCTGGTTCTCTAACACTGCATCTTCGTATTGTGTCAAGAATGTTTCCAAATCGTTTAGTCCTTGGAAACTGGGTGGTTCTTTGATTTTTGTGCCTAACCATCTTACTGCGCGGTCAATTCTTGCACATCTTCTCGTGGATACTTCGTGTAGCCTTTGTTGCAAGTTCTCTAACCCGGTGTCTAAGTCTATTGCACATGAAGTAATGCTCTACCAACTGAGTACCCCATCTGCAGTTGGGTTTACGTAATCCTCATCACGCGCAGTTGTTCTGTACAACTGGCCGATTTCCTCTAAGTCTAGGCAAGGAGGTTCTACAAACCTCTCCCCTTCTGATGGATCTAATGGTGCGATGAACCTATATTCTCGGGACTCAAATGTCATTTTCCTGGTTTTCAAATTGATTATGGCCTGGTTGTCAAACACCCAATCCAGACCAAACAACGTTGGGTAAGGTGTTGTGTCGTCCACTATTTCAATGACTTCAAAGTCTGCTTTAGTGCGCACTCCATCTAGTTCGACTGTCACTCCTTTCAGTCTACTGATTGGTTGGACTCTATGTTGGTTTCCTAGTTTTAATTGAATAGGTGAGTATCCTAATGTTGGCTCTCCCATGCATTTCCATGTCTTCTTTGGTAATACATTCACTTCGGATCCTATATCCAGCATAATGTCTCCCATATTGAAATCCCCAGTGTTAGCATTAAGTCTAAATTCCCTACTTCTTCTTCTTCTTGTGTGTAGGTGATTAACTATTTTTTTTTCTAGCTTTTCTTTTGTCTCGCTACTACATTTTTCTAGGATGTTTTGCAATATTTTCACAGATGATGGATCACTTAATACCTTCACACATTATTGCAAAAAGCCTTTGATTGTACTTACTTGTCCCATGGGTTGCATCCTGTTGGTGTGATCCAATGATGGAGGCATATCGTATTCTGGTGCTTCCTTGTCTTGATGCACAGTTAAAGTCGATGCTATGTCCTCCTCCTAAAATTCTTGTCTAGCCTCTTTAAAGATCTCCTTTTCTTTCTGTGCATTGAACTGCTCCCTTGGTTCAGTGTTCTTCTTTACCCATTGGTTCTATGTTGGTTCCTGTTGAACTGCGTCAGTGCCTGTTTTAGCTCCTCCACGAGTGACTATGTTGATGTTCTGTCCTTCATCCCTTGCTTCAGCTGAAATCCACTGAACATTCTGATTGTTTTGATTCCTCTTTTCCTGAATCTTTACGAGTAATGTCGGACATTCCTTCGTGTCACGGTCTGATGCACGACAATACATACAAGTTGCTGGTGGAAGTGGACATTCTCATGCATAATGTCCCGGTTGTTGACAATTGTGACATGTGACTGGTCCTCTACCTCGTCCGAAACCTCCTCTGGTTCGTCCTCCTCCTCTGTAGCCTGCTCGATCGCCTCTCGTCACGTTATACTGTGGCGCCTGATTATACTGTGTGATATTGTACTGGGGTTGTGCCAGGTTGTACTGGGGTTGTGCCAAGTTGTATTGGGGCTGTGTCGAGTTGTACTCATGTGACTGGTCCTCTACCATGGTTCGTCGTCCTCATATGTAGCCTGCTCGATCGCCTCTCGTCGCGTTATACTGTGGCACCTGATTATACTGTGAGATATTGTACTGGGGTTGTGCCAGGTTGTACTGGGGTTGTGTCGGGTTGTACTGCGGTTGACGGTTGCTGCACAGTATTATATTGCAGCTGCGCAGTGTTGTATGGAGGTAAAATTTGATTAAACTGTGGTGTTGCTTGCCCAATCATCATTTCTGCCTGCACTCTATATGCATCTAATGTTCTTTCTCACATCAACTCCATAGTTCTGCAATCTTTATCGTTGTGGCCCACTGACTTGCAAAAGGTGCAATATGAGCTCTTTGGAACTATCTGGCATTTCTGCATCATCGTGCAGTGATAAGGGTCGTGACCGGTTTCTTGCATATTTCGTACCATAGTCCTCCCGGTGGTAACGGATTTGGCATACCCGCTTCCATATACTGCGCAAACATTGGGCATTCGTTCTTGTGGTGTCCTTCCGTCCTGCATGTGGTACACCAAACGGCTTCTCGTTTGTCCTTGTTCTTATTCTTGTTCAGCTGAAATGTTAGATTCGTCAAATCCTCCTTCAATTCTTCGATAGCTGGGTCCGTCTGTTGATACTAGTTCTCTTCTAGTTGTAATGTTGTCTGCAGAGCCTCTGCCTCCGTTTGAAATTTCTGTTGTAGTAAAGGATATTTTAGGTGTGGGAGTAGTGAGTTGATAAACAGATGCCCATGCTGCATATCGGTCATAAGGTATTTTAACTTTCCCTTCAGTCGCTTGAATCTTTGATCAATCTCCCATACAGACTCTCTTGGTTTCTGTCTTATTTCGATCATCTCGTTCATGTACTGATCCTCTGAGCTAGACTTCCGGAACTCATTTATTAGTAACTTCTTAATGTTGGCTAGTGTCCTTGTCGTACCCGGGGCACTGTTTGTGTCTAGACTCATGTACCAGTCTAGTGCGTGGTCTCTTAGCGTAATAGCTAGCTGCGCGAGTTTGGTATCTTCATCAGTGATACGTTTTGCTTCCCAGATCTTTACACAAATGAACAAATGCTTCTCAGGGTCTTTTGTTGCTTCTCCTCACAATTATGGTAATCTAATGGTGGGATTGTGTCCTGCCATTCTGAATACTGAACTACTACCTCCTCCGCGCGGTGTAGATACTTGACTAGTGCTACCTGAACTGGCTCCTCCAGTTGTTGCTCCTTGTGTAGATGTACTTCTTGCTGTCAAACTTCCTCCGAACTTCGGTTGTCTAAATGGTGGTGTTCTCTTTGGTGTATTAGTCGCACATGGGTTTATGGGTTCCACATTGACATTAATATGGATAGGATGGTTGGCTTCTCCTCCTGTTCTTGGACCTCTCATTTTCCTCTCATATGTTGCGAGCAGGATTTCCTCAATCTGCTCCACAGCCTGGAGATCCTCTACCTCTTCCTCATCACTTGCCAAGCCTTCCCTCGCGGCTACAGCTCTCTTCTTGTTATTCACCTTATATTGGTAGGGTACTCCACTACGCATCTTTCCTGTTGACGCCAAGATACACTTGATCTGGTTGTCATCCCTCGTGATCGGGTCCAAGGGTTCCTCCTCCCTCTTGCTTTTACCCTTACCTCCTTCCATTTATCCTCTCTCTCTCAGTGCTACCCCCCTTCCCCCATGCACACAGGGAAGTTTAGCTGTCTGATTCCATTGTCATTACACCTTTGTTATATAGCAGTATCTTAATAGAAGTATACAGTGATCGAATGTACCTTCCTCGAGGTCCGCCTAGAAATTCTTGCTTCGTTGCGCTGTATGACTTCGCTATGTCAACTGCAAACTCTGATATGAAGCCTGCCACAATACTATCAAGCCAAAAGTCTACTGCGTGGGTGAATTTGTTGTTCACTTGCTGTAACTGCTCAATCTGTACTGGGGTCCAATCTAGCTGTCGAATCCGGTTCGTCGCGTGGTTATCCTTCAAGCTTAGTATCCACTCCTATAGTAGATGCGGAAAATCACGGAAAAAGACTTCATGTAAATCAGTAAACACGTATTTATCCAGATATTTGCAAGGTGTGATTCTAGGGTTTCTATTGTCTTTCTGTGCAAACTCTAGCTCTTGGGTTCTCAACCAACCTTCGATTTCTGCTTTCGTAGGGTTCCACGGTCTCAACATTCCCTTCTCATATCTCATTGCTCTCTTCTTTTCTTCGTTCTTTTCTCGCTCATTCCTATCAATGGCAACGAAACCATTTGTTCGTTTACTCTTCCTCCTTTACTGTCTGAGGTATTGACCCAGGGTTCATGTCATTCGGGTTTCCAACAAAGCCTCTAAAACTATTGGCCCTCCTGGTAAACCAGAAGTCAACACAACACACAGAGTGCGTTGCGCAATCTCACCCGAGATAGCTTTAATGGGTGGCTGTAAGACTCAGGTGTTTACAACCCATGATTGAGTATGAGATATGAGATCTGTATTCAGAGCCATCTACTATAAATTGTAATTGCAACCTACTATATATGAGATCTGTATTCAGAGCCATCTACTATAAATTGTAATTGCAACCTACTATACTCGCGACTATGCATTACCTTCAATACTTATTCCCTTAAAAGCACAACCATATTTCATAGCAATATAATAACTCATTCATTCATTAAGCACAAGAAGTAAGTGTTGAAAGAAGACAAAGATATGCATGCATTCATCACATTACACAGATATTACCGTGGTTCACCCCCTCCTGGGCTACGTCCACAAAGATTTGGCTCTTGGCTCTTTTATTATGATAGTTTTGCATCTACAATGCATCGCGCTTGTATTCTCCTCAGATGGGTATGATATTTATGAGGCGAACTAGATCGCACCAGGCTCCTCAGCCTGCGATCTAATCCCCAAATCTTCCTTCTCTCCTCTCCTCTAGTTCAACAGCTTACAAAATAGTTCATAACAACCTTACATATCGCATCAACTCGTACATATCTATGATGGAACAATAATGCATACAAAAAGGAACCAAACCCCTTATGATAACTATGTATCTATATTTATACATTTCGAGCTCCTCGGCCATTTACAATACATTACCAAAACCCTAACCCTACCGACATTAAGTCTTCCTCCCATGCGTGTGTTGTTCTTCCTTCCAGCTGACGCTTTCCTTGTGCACGTCTTCGTGCATGCGCACGTGCTATGTTTCCCTCCAATTGTTACTTCACTTTCTGCACGCTTTCTTTCCCCACAATCATCCTTCTTTCCACTTCGGCCTACTGCCAACAGATGCCCTTGCATTGGAGCCTTTCATAGTAAGCAAATCTACATTGTCATGGAGTCAAGCTTTCACTTTGTGGATGCCTAGAACTTGTTAGCTTCCAGGTTTACTATGAAAGTGTTTACACCATGTTTGTGGGTGCTTCAAGAGATTTGAGGTGCATGTTGTAAGATCAGCCCCTTGGTGGTCCGTGATGATCTATGATGTATTTGCACATTGGAGATGTCTTAGAGGTTGTTTGACCTCAACTGGGTGCTTGCATGACGTGTACGATCATCCCCTTGATGGTGATTTGCACATTAGCGATGGTCATGATGGATTTACACATCGGAGATGGATTACCCAGAGGTTGTTTGACCTCAACTCGGTGCTTGCCTGATATTCTTCCCTAGGGCATTGGTGATATTCAGACAACTTGGTGACATTCTACATGCTAGGCACACGTAAATGATTTCTTTCTTTGAGAACGCCCTACTTAAAAGGAGAAGTGTTTTATATCTTGGATGAGGCCGTTGTTGATGATTGCAACTATGTGAGACATTCTCCAGCTTACAAACCTGTGAGATGTGGATCATTGCAGCTATGTGAGTCTTTCTCCAGCTTACAAACCTGAGAGAAATCCCCTAAGAAGGGTACATGCTTCCTACCTGAGACGGAGCTGGAACGTAGAGATGACCTCCTCCATTCAGAGAGTTGAGAAGAACTCCAGATGATTATCCAGTGGGAAAGGTGATCTGTTGAGTTAGACATGCATGTGGTTGAACACAAGGTGAACGTGTGAAATCCCAAAGTGTAGGGTGCATCGTCATGTGAACGGAAATGAAGATGATGTATTAGCCTCCTCTCCTCTGAGCAGCAGAGTTGACGAGAAACTCCAAATCTCCTATGTGAGGCAGTGGGAAAGAAGATCTATAGAGTGGGATGTGTCGGTGGACGAGCACAGGTGAACGTGTGAAAATCTAGTTCTTCTGTGTAATGAAGTGAACCAGAGATATGGACATCCCTATGGATGTGCCCCTAGTAGATGAGCACTCTAGTGGGTGTATCAGATCCTTTGCTATATTATCCAAGAGTCAGACCTGCCTGTAACCCTAATAGTAATGTGAAGGGTACAAGTCGGCCCCACCTTAATGTGACTAGTAATTAATGTAAAAGATAATTGATCTGGCTAATATTAATTATATTATAAGCTAGTGAGGTCGGCCCTGTTGTTCCAATAGACACTTTTGTTGATAGGTTCAAGTTAGTATAAGTAAAAGGTAAATTCCACATTGATGAAACATATCTTTCATGTGAGTTTGGAAATTTCAGCAAGTACACTTTCTTGGGAAAAGTGCACACCTCTCTTGGGCGCTAGTCTTCTAGGGTTTGAGCACCCTCTTGTGTGTTAGGGTTTATCTTGGTGGTGAAGGTCTTTCTCTTCAGGAATATAGCATAGGATTTGGCTGGGTTTTCTTCCCTTGTTGAGAAGGGTTTCCCAGGATACTTCTTGTGTTCTTGTGCATGGTGCTTCTTCTTGTGATCTTGGTTGTTGCAACATTTATGGTTATGGTTAAATGGTAAAAATGGAATGAACTTCATGCTTAACCTTGATTATTGAAAAATCAATAGTCATTTGGCCAAACATCATGGGGTAGCTTGGATGGTTGTATAGAGACTTGTAGTTGACTTGGCGATGCCTAGGTTGCAACAACGTTCATGCAAGGGGAGTGAAGCCAATGGAGTACATGGCTTAGGAGGTTTGTTGGAGTCAATGGAGGCTTGTAGTAAGAGTGTTTGACACACGTTGTGAAGCGCCCTTGCATTGGAGCCTTTCTTGTGGACAACGTTACCTTGGAACTTCACATGTTTACCCTTGGAGTGTAGCACAACATATGTGTGAGCCTACATGTATCTTTGTAGGTTTCTTATAAGGGCATGGGCCCACATAGGTATTGTTGGCCTCCCTTACCTCTCATATATATAGAGATAGAAAATAGAGAATCCTTTCATTAATCATCATTGTACTCTTCTC
>ML824725.1:60855-71748 GCA_009831015.1 Picea engelmannii | reverse complement strand
GTGGGGAAAAAACTTGGGGTTTCCAGAGGGAACGCAAGGCGAGTCGGCCAAAGGGGCGCCCAAAACCGATGCGAGTCGCCAAGAGGAGCGCCCAACCAACAATACCGAAAGAACAAGCGACAGAGGTGCGGTGGGGAAAAAACTTAGGGTTTCCAAAGGGAACGAAAGGCGAGTCAGCCAGAGGGGCGCCCAACACCGAGGCGAGTCGCCAAGAGGAGCGCCCAACCAACAAAACCCAAAGAGCCAGCGACAGAGGTGTGGTGAGGAGAAAACTTGGGGTTTCCAGAGGGAACGAAAGGGGAGTCGGCCAGAGGGGCGACCAAAAAGGAGGAGTGTCGCCAAGAGGAGCGCCCAACCAACAAAACCCAAAGAGCCGACGATAGAGGTGTGGTGGGGAGAAAACTTGGGGTTTCCAGAGGGAACGCAAGGTGAGTCGGCCAGAGGGGCGCCCAACACCGAGGCGAGTCGCCAAGAGGAGCGCCCAACCAAAAAAACCCAAAGAGCCAGCGACAGAGGTGCGGTGCGGAGAAAACTTGGGGTTTCTAGAGGGAACGCAATGCGAGTCGGCTAGAGGGGCGACCAAAAAGGAGGAGTGTCACCAAGAGGAGTGCCCAACCAACAAAACCTAAAGAGTCGGTGACAGAGGTGCGGTGGGGAGAAAACTTGGGGTTTCCAGAGGGAACGCAAGGTAGGTCGGCCAGAGGGGCGCCCAACACCGAGGCGAGTCGCCAAGAGGAGCGCCCAACCAACAAAACCCAAAGAGCCCACGACAGAGGTGCGGTTGGGAGAAAACTTGGAAACAACCAACAAAACCCAAAGAGCCCGCGACAGAGGTGCCGTTGGGAGAAAACTTGGGGTTTCCAGAGGGAAAGCAAGGCGAGTCGGCCAGAGGGGCGCCCAACATCGAGGTGAGTCGCCAAGAGGAGCGCCCAACCAGCAAAACCCAAAGAGCCAGCAACAGAGGAGTGGTGGGGAGAAAACTTGGGGTTTCCGGAGGGAACACAGGGCGAGTCGGCCGGAGGGGCTCCCAACATCGAGGCGAGTCGCTAAGAGGAGCGCCCAAACAACAAAACCCAAAGAGCCAGCGACAGAGGTGCGGTAGGGAGAAAACTTGGGGTTTCCAGAGGGAACGCAGGGCGAGTCGGTCAGAGGGGCGCCCAACACTGAGGTGAGTCGCCAAGAGGAGCGCCCAACCAGCAAAACCCAAAGAGCCAGTGACAGAGGTGCAGTGGGGTGAAACCTTTGTGTTTCCAGAGGGACCGCAAGGCGAGTCGGCCAGAGGGGCGTAAAAAACCGAGGCGAGTCACCAAGAGGAGCACCCAACCAACAAAACCGAAAGAGCCAGCGACATACGTGGAGTGGGGAGAAAACTTGGGGGTTCCAGAGGGAACGCAAGGCAAGTTGGACAGAGGGGCGCCCAAAACCGAGGTGAGTCACCAAGAGGGGCGCCCAACCAACAAAACACAAAGAGCCAGCGACAGAGGTGCGGTGGGGAAAAAACTTGGGGTTTTCCAAAGGGAAAACAAAGCGAGTCGGCCAGAGGGGCACGCAAAATCGAGTAAAGTCGCCAAGAGGAGCGCCCAATCAAGAAATTCGAAGGGGCCAGTGATAGAGGTGCGGTGGGGAAAAAACTTGGGGTTTCCAGAGGGAAAGCAAGGCGAGTTGGCCAAATGGGYGCCCAAAACTGAAGCGAGTCGGCAAGAGGAGCGCCCAAATGAAACACAAGGCGAGCTCGCGAGATGGGCGCCGAAACGAAAAACTCATCCGCAAYGAAAACATCCACACAAGGGAGCACTAGGCAAAAAGACGAGTTGGAGGATGGATAAGAAGAAATTTTGGCTTGGAGGTAGACTTTTGAATACGGCCTCACCAAGGTTGGGCGTCCCAACGCAACGAAAGGCGCATCCGCAAGATCGGCGCCCAAACACAATGCAAGGCACGTCCGCAAGATGCGCGAACAAACGAAAAACCGATCTACAATGAAAACGTCCACACAAGGGAGCACTAGGCTAAGAGATGAGCTGGAGGATGGATAAGCATAAATTTTGGCTTGGAGGTAGACTTTTTAATACGGCCTCACCAAGGTTGGGTGCCCCAACGCAACGCAAGGCACGTCTGCAAGTTGGGCGCCCCAACGCAACGCAAGGCACGTCCACAAGTTGGGCGCCCCAACGCACGTCCGCAACGCAAACGCAAGGCAGTTTCGCACGTCCGCAAGCTGGGCGCCCCAACGAAACGCAAGGCACGTTCGCAAGTTGGGCGCCCAAACACAACGCAAGGCGAGTTTGCAAGATGGGCGCCCAAACGAAAAACTCATCCGCAACGAAAACGTCCACACAAGGGAGCACTAGGAAAAAAGACGAGATGGAGGATGGATAATAACAAATTTTGGCTTGTAGGTAGACTTTTTAATACAGCCTCACCAAGGTTGGGTTCCGCGACGCAATGACAAGCGCATCGGAAAGACGGGCACCCAAACGCAACGCAAGGCACGTCCGCAAGATGGGCGCCCAAATGAAAAACTGATCCACAACGAAAAACATCCACAGAAGGCAGATCCACAAGTTGGGCGCCCCAACGCACGTCCGCAATGCAAACGCAAGGCACGTCCACACGTCCGCAACTTGGGCGCCCCAACGAAACGCAAGGCACGTCCTGAAGTTGGGCGCCCAAACGCAACGCATGGTGAATTCGCAAGATGGGCGCCCAAACGAAAAACTCATCCGCAACGAAAACGTCCACACAAGGGAGCACTTGGCGAAAAGACGAGCTAGAGGATGGATAAGAACAAATTTTGGCTTGGAGGTAGACTTTTTAATATGGGCTCACCCAGGTTGGGCGCCCCAATGCAACGAAAGGCGCGTCCACAAGATGGGTGCCCAAACGCAACGCAAGGCGCGTCCGCAAGATGGGTGCCCAAACGAAAAATCGATCCGCAACGAAAACGTCCACACAAGGGAGCACTAGGCTAAAAGATGAGCTGGAGGATGGATAGAAATTTTTTTGGCTTGGAGGTAGACTTTTTAATACGGCCTCACCAAGGTTGGCCACCCCAACGCAACGCAAGGCGCGTCCGCAAGATGGGCGCCCAAATGCAACGCAAGGCGATTTCGCAAGATGGTCGCCCAAACGAAAAACTCATCCACAACCAAAACGTCCACACAACAGAGCACTAGATTAAAATACGAGCTGGAGGATGGATAAGAACAAATTTTGGCTTGGAGGTAGACTTTTTAACACACCCTCTCCAAGGTTGGGCACCCCAATGCAACGCAAGGCACGTCCACAAGATGGGTGCCCAAACGCAACGCAAGGCACGTCTGCAGGTTGGGCGCCTAAGTGCAATGCAAGGCACGTCCGCAAGTTGGGTGCCCCAACGCACGTGCGCAAAGAAAGGCACGTCCGCACGTCCGTAAGTTCTGCGCCCTGACGCAACGCAAGGCACGTCTGCAAGATGGCCTCCCAAACGCAACGCAAGGCGAGTTTGCAAGATGGGCACCCAAATGAAAAACTCATCCACAACGAAAACGTCCACACAAGGGCGCACTAGGCTAAAAGACGAGCTGGAGGATGGATAAGAACAAATTTTGGCTTGGAGGTAGACTTTTTAATACGGCCTCACCAATGTTGGGCGCCCCAACACAACGCAAGGCACGTCCACAAGTTGGGAACCTAAACACAACACAAGGCGAGTTCAAAAGATGGGTGCCCAAATGAAAAACTCATCCGTAACAAAAACTTCCACACAAGGGAGCACTAGGCAAAAAGACGAGCTAGAGGATGGATAAGAACCCAAAGAACACCCAACCAGCAAAACCCAAAGAGCCAGCGACAGAGGTGCGGTGGGGAGAAAACTTTGGGTTTCCAGAGGGAACGCAGGGCGATTCGACCAGAGGGGCACCCAACACCGAGGCAACTTGCCAAGAGGAGTGCCCAACCAGCAAAACCCAAAGAGCTAGCGACAGAGGTGCGGTGGGGAGAAAACTTGGGGATTCCAGAGGGAACGCAGGGTGAGTCGGCCGAAGGGGCACCCAACACCGAGGCGAGTCGCCAAGAGGAGTGCCCAACCAACAAAACCCAAAGAGCCAGCGACAGAGGTGCGGTGGGGTGAAAGCTCGGGGTTTCCAGAGGGAACGCAAGGCGAGTCGGCCAGAGGGGCGCCCAAGACACAGGCGAGTCGCCAAGAGGAGCGCCCAACCAGCAAAACCCAAAGAGCTAGCGACAGAGGTGTGGTGGGGTGAAAACTTGGGGTTTCCAGAGGGATAGCAAGGCGAGTCGACCAGAGGGGCGCCCAAAACCGAGGCGAGTCGCTAAGAGGAGCGCCCAACCAACAAAATGGAAAGAGCCAGCGAAAGATGTGCGGTGGGGAGAAAACTTGGGGGTTCCAGAGGGAATACAAGTCGAGTCGGCCAGAGAGGCCCCCAAAACCGAGGCGAGTCGCCAAGAGGGGCGCCCAACCAACAAAACACAAATAGCCAGCGACAGAGGTGCAGTGGGGAAAAAAGTTGGGGTTTCCAGAGGGAAAGCAAGGCGAGTCGGCCAGAGGGGCGCCCAAAACCGAGAAGAGTCGCCAAGAGGAGCGTCCAACCAAGAAATCCGAAGGGGCCAGCGACAGAGTTGCGGTGGGGAAAAAACTTAGGGTTTCCAGAGGGAAAGCAAGGCGAGTTGGAAAATAACAAATTTTGGCTTGGAAGTAGACTTTTTAATACGGCCTCACCAAGGTTGGGTGCCCCAATGCAACGAAAGGAGCATCCGCAAGATGGGCGCCCAAACGCAACGCAAGGCGCGTCCGCAAGATGGGCACCCAAACGAAAAACTGATCCACAACGAAAACATCCACACAAGGGAGCACTAGGCTAAAAGATGAGATGGAGGATGGATACGAACAAATTTTGGCTTGGAGGTAGACCTTTTAATACGACCTCACCAAGGTTGGGAGCCCCAACGCAACGCAAGGCGCATCCGCAAGATGGGTGCCCAAACGCAAGGCACGTTCGCAACCTGGGCGCCCCAACTTACGTCCGCAACGCAAGGCACGTCTGCACGTACGCAAGTTAGGCACCCCAACGCAACGCAAGGCATGTCTGCAAGATGGTCGCCCAAATGCAAAACTCGTACGCAACGAAAACGTCCACATAAGGGAGCACTAGGCTAAAAGATGAGCTGGAGGATGGATAAGAACAAATTTTGGCTTGGAGGTAGACATTTTAAGATGGCCTCAGCAAGGATGGGTTCCCCAACGCAACACAAGGCACGTCCACAAGATGGGCGCCCAAAAGCAACACAAGGCACGTCCGCAAGTTGGGCGCCGCAACGCAACGCAAGGCACATCCGCAAGTTGGGCGCCCCAACGCACGTTCGCAACGCAAACGCAAGGCGCGTCCACACGTCCGCAAGTTGGGCGCCCCAACGCAATGCAAGGCACATCCGCAAGATGGGCCCCCAAACGCAAAACTCATCCGCAATGAAAACGTCCACACAAGGGAGCATTACACTAAAAGACGAGCTAGAGGATGGATAAGAACAAATTTTGGCTTGGGTGTAGACTTTTTAATACGGCCTCACCAATGTTGGGCGCCCCAATGCAACGCAAGGCACGTCCGCAAGTTGGGTGCCCAAACGCAACACAAGGCGAGTTCGAAAGATGGGCGCCCAAACGAAAAACTCATCCGCAATGAAAACTTCCACACAAGGGAGCACTAGGCAAAAAGGCGAGCTGGAGGATGGATAAGAACAAATTTTGGCTTGGAGGTAGACTTTATAATATAGCCTCACCAAGGTTGGGCACCCCAACGCAACGAAAGGCGCGTCCACAAGACGGGCGCCCAAACACAACGCAAGGCACATCCGCAAGATGGGCGCCCAAACGAAAAATCGATCCACAATGAAAAATTCCACACAAGGCAGCACTAGGCTAAAAGACGAGCTGGACGATGGATAAGAACAAATTTTGGCTTGGAGGTAGACTATTTAATATGGCCTCACCAAGGTTGGGTGCCCCAATGCAACGCAGGGCACATCCACAAGTTGAGCGCCCCAATGCAACACAAGGCATGTCCGCAAGTTGGGTTCCCCAACACACGTCCGCAACGGAAACGCAAGGCACGTCCACAACACAAGGCACATCCGCACGTCCGCAAGTTGGGCACCCAAACGCAACGCAAGGCACGTGCGCAAGTTGGGCGCCCAAACGCAACGCAAGGCGAGTTCGCAAGATGGGCGTCCAAACGAAAAAATCATCCGCAATGAAAATGTCCACACAAGGGAGCACTAGGCAAAAAGACGAGATGGAGGATGGATAAGAACAAATTTTGGCTTGGAGGTAGACTTTTTAATACGGCCTCACCAAGGTTGGGCGCCCTAACAAAACGCAAGGCGCGTCCGCAAGATGGGCGCCCAAACGCAACACAAGGCACGTCGGCAAGTTGGACGCTCCAACACAACGCAAGGCACGTTCGCAAGATGGGCACCCAAACGAAAAACTCATCCGCAATGAAAACTTCCACACANTGGAGGATGGATAAGAACAAATTTTGGCTTGGAGGTAGACTTTTTAATACCGCCTCACCAAGGTTGGGCACCCCAACGCAATGCAAGGCGCGTCCGCAAGATGGGCACCCAAATGCAACGCAAGGCACGTTCGCAAGATGGGCGCCCAAACGAAAAACCGATCCGCAACGAAAACGTCCACACAAGGGAGGACTAGGCTAAAAGACAAGCTGGAGGATGGATAAGAACAAATTTTGGCTTGGAGGTAGACTATTTAATACGGCCTCACCAATGTTGGGTGGCCCAATGCAACGCAGGGCACGTCCGCAAGTTGGGCGCCCCAACGCAACGCAAGGCACGTCTGCTAGTTGGGCGCCCCAACGGACGTCCGCAACGGAAATGCAAGGCACGTCCGCAAGTTGGGCGCCCCAACGCACGTCCGCAACGCAAACGCAAGGCAAGTCCGCACGTCCGCAAGTTGGGCGCCCGAACGCAACGCAAGGCACATCCGCAAGATGGGTGCCCAAAAGCAAAACTCATCCGCAATCAAAACATCCACACAAGGGAGTAATACGCTAAAATATGAGCTAGAGGATGGATAAGAACAAATTTTGGCTTGGATGTAGACTTTTTAATACGGCCTCACCAATGTTGGGCTCCCCAACGCAACGCAAGGCACGTCCACAAATTGGGTGGCTAAACGCAACACAAGGCGAGTTCGCAAGATGGGCGCCCAAACGAAAAACTCATCCGCAATGAAAACTTCCACACAAGGGAGCACTAGGCAAAAAGACGAGATGGAGGATGGATAAGAACAAATTTTGGCTTGGAGGTAGACTTTTTAATACCGCCTCACCAAGGTTGGGCAACCTAATGCAACGAAAGGCGCGTCCACAAGACGGGCGCCCAAACGCAACGCAAGGCACGTCCGCAAGATGGGTGCCCAAACGAAAAACCGATCCACAATGAAAACTTCCACACAAGGTAGCACTAGGCTAAAAGACGAGTTGGACGATGGATAAGAACAAATTTTGGCTTGGAGGTAGACTATTTAATACGGCCTCACCAAGGTTGGGTGCCCCAACGCAATGCAGGGCACATCCACAAGTTGGGCGGCCCAATGCAACACAAGGCATGTCCGCAAGTTGGGTGCCCCAACACACGTCGGCAACGGAAACGCAAGGCACGTCCACAACACAAGGCACGTCCGCACGTCCGCAACTTGGGCACCCAAACGCAACGCAAGGCACATGCGCAAGTTGGGCGCCCAAACGCAACGTAAGGCGAGCTCGCAAGATGGGCGCCCAAACAAAAAACTCATCCGCAACGAAAATGTCCACACAAGGGAGCACTAGGCAAAAAGACGAGATGGAGGATGGATAAGAACAAATTTTGGCTTGGAGGTAGACTTTTTAATACGGCCTCACCGAGGTGGTGCGCCCCAACAAAACGCAAGGCGCGTCCGCAAGATGGGCGCCCAAACGCAACACAAGGCACGTCGGCAAGTTGGATGCCCCAACGCAACGCAAGGCACGTTCGCAAGATGGGTGCCCAAACGAAAAACTCATCCGCAATGAAAACTTCCACACAATGGAGCACTAGGCAAAAAGACGATCTGGAGGATGGATAAGAACAAATTTTGGCTTGGAGGTAGACTTTTTAATACCGCCTCACCAAGGTTGGGCACCCCAACGCAACGAAAGGCGCGTCCGCAAGACGACCGCCCAAACGAAACGCAAGGCATGTCCGCAATATGGGCGCCCAAAGGAAAAACCGATCTGCAATGAAAACGTCCACACAAGGCAACACTAGGCTAAAAGACGAGATGGAGGATGGATAAGAACAAATTTTGGCTTGGAGGTAGACTATTTAATACGGCCTCACCAAGTTTGGGCGCCCCAACGCAATGTAGGGCACGTCCGCAAGTTGGGCACCCCAACGCAACACAAGGCACGTCCGCACGTCCGCAACTTGGGCACCCAAACAAAACGCAAGGCACGTGCGCAAGTTGGGCGCCCAAACGCAACGCAAGGCGAGTTCGCAAGATGGGCGCCCAAACGAAAAACTCATCCGCAATGAAAACGTCCACACAAGGGAGCACTAGGCAAAAAGACGAGATGGAGGATGGATAAGAACAAATTTTGGCTTGGAGGTAGACTTCTTAATACGGCCTCACCAAGGCTAGGCGCCCCAATGCAACGAAAGGTGCGTCCGCAAGATGGGCGCCCAAACACAACGCAAGGCGCGTCTGCAAGATGGGCTCCCAAATGAAAAACTGATCCGCAACGAAAACATCCACACAAGGGAGCACTAGGCTAAAAGACGAGATGGAGGATGGATAAGAACAAATTTTGGATTGGAGGTAGACTTTTTAATACGGTCTCACCAAGGTTGGTTGCCCCAACGCAACGCAAGGCACGTCCGTAAGATGGGCGCCAAAATGCAATACAAGGCACGTCCGCAAGTTGGGCGCCCCAACGCAACGCAAGGCACGTCTGCAAGTTGGGCGCCCCAACGCAACGCAAGGCACGTCCGTAAGTTGGGCGCCCGAACGCACGTCTGCAACGCAAACGCAAGGCATGTCCGCACGTCTGCAAGTTGGGCGCCCCAATGCAACGTAAGGCACGTCCGCAAGATGGTCGCCCAAATGCAAATCTCATCCGCAACGAAAACGTCCACACAAGGGAGAACTAGGCTAAAAGATGAGCTGGAGGATGGATAAGAACAAATTTTGGCTTGGAGGTAGTATTTTTAATAGGGCCTCACCAAGGTTGGGCGCCCCAACGTAACGGAAGGCACGTCCTCAAGATGGGCGCCCAAACGCAACACAAGGCACGTCCGCAAGTTGGGCGCCCCAACGCAATGCAAGGCACGTCCACAAGTTGCGTGCCCCAAAGCACGTCCACAACACAAACGCAAGGCACGTCCACAACGCAAGGCACGTCGACACGTCCGCAAATTGGGCACCCCAACGCAACACAAGGCACGTCCGCAAGATGTTCGCCCAAACGCAAAACTCATCCGCAAGGAAAACGTCCACACAAGGGAGCACTAGGCTAAAAGACATGATGGAGGATGGATAAGAACAAATTTTGGCTTGGAGGTATACTTTTTAATATGGCCCCACCAAGGTTGGGCGCCCCAACGAAACGCAAGGCACGTCCGCAAGATGGGCACCCAAACGCAACACAAGACACGTTCGAAAGTTGGGCGCCCCAATGCAACGCAAGGCACGTCCGCAAGTTGGACGCCCCATCGCACGTCCGCAACGCAAACGCAAGGCACGTCCACACGTCCGCAATTTGGGCGCCCCAACGCAACGCAAGGCACGTCCACAAGATGGTTGCCCAAATGCAAAATTCATCCGCAACGAAAACGTCCACACAAGGGAGCTCTAGGCTAAAAGTCGAGTTGGAGGATGGATAAGAAATTTTTTTTTCTTGGAGGTAGACTTTTTAATACGGCCTCACCAAGGTTGGGCGCCCCAATGCAACGAAAGGAGCATCCGCAAGATGGGCGCCCAAACGCAACGCAAGGCGCATCCGCAAGATGGGCGCCCAAATGAAAAACTGATCCGTAACGAAAACGTCCACACAAGGGAGCACTAGGCTAAAAGATGAGATGGAGGATGGATACGAACAAATTTTGGCTTGGAGGTAGACTTTTTAATACGGCCTCACCAAGGTTGGGCACCCCAACGCAACGTAAGGCGCGTCCGCAAGATGGGCGCCCAAACGCAAGGCATATTCGCAACTTGGGCGCCCCAACTTACATCCGCAACGCAAGGCACATCTGCACGTACGCAAGTTGGGCACCCCAACGCAACGCAAGGCATGTCCGCAAGATGGTCGCAGAAACGCAAAACTCGTCCGCAACGAAAACGTCCACACAAGGGAGCACTAGGCTAAAAGATGAGATGGAGGATGGATAAGAACAAATTTTGGCTTGGAGGTAGACATTTTAAGATGGCCTCAGCAAGGTTGGGTGCCCCAATGCAACACAAGGCATGTCCGCAAGATGGGCGCCCAAACGCAACACAAGGCGCATCTGCAAGATGGGCGCCCAAATGCAACACAAGGCACTTCCGCAAGTTGGACGCCCCAACACAACACAAGGCAAGTCCGCAAGTTGGGTGCCCCAACGCACGTCCGCAATGGAAACGCAAGGCACGACCACACGTCCACAAGTTGGGCACCCCAACGCAATGCAAGGCACGTCCGCAAGATGGTCGCCAAACGCAAAACTCATCCGCAACGAAAATGTTCACACAAGGGAGCACTAGTCTAAAAGACGACCTGGAGGATGGATAAGAACAAATTTTGGCTTGGAGGTAGACTTTTTAATACGGCCTCACCAAGGTTGGGCTCCCCAACGCAACGTAAGGCACGTCCGTAAGATGGGCTC